>MU673996.1:0-26220 GCA_026770625.1 Nicotiana glauca | reverse complement strand
TACTCCATTTTTCATATTTATCCCTTGATTTGTTTCTGGCTATGATTGCACTTTTATTCTGGGATTACGAGACGGTATCCCGGGAGATCCCCCTGCACTTTTATTTTGTGACTACGGGACGGTATCCCGGGAGATCTATTGGACAGTTGAGGAGAGGGCTACAGGACGGAATCCTGGGAGACCCTCATTAGTATTTGAGATTGAGTGGTGTTTACCCTGTGTTTCTGTTTTATCCTGGTAGTTATTATTGTTTCGTTGACTTGCCTTATTACACTGCTGCATTTATCATTCTTGTCAGATTTCCACCCTGTTAAATTGTTGCTATTGTGATGCACGAGGTTTCTACCGTGCAATTGTTGCTATTGTGATGCATGAGGTTTCTGCCGTGCGGTTGTTGATATTGTGATGCACGAGGTTTCTGCCGTGCGGTTGTTGTTGAAATGTTGCACGTGGTCTTTGCCGTGCTATTGTTGTTATTGATGTTTTTGCACATGCGACGTAATAAGGCGGGATATATTATATGCTTATATGTGGGTTGCGCATGTGGCGGAATAAGGTGGGACATTGTTGTGCACGTGTGGCGAAATAAGGCGGTGCCTATTATATTACTTATTGCACACGTGGCGAAATAAGGTGGGCTATGTCAGGGATTGATTGTATCGGGTTGTGACGGCTTGTTGAGGCATTCCTATTTGTTTCTATTGTGATTGTGGATTGTTTACCTGTATGAACGTTACCGCTTGGGAGTTTGTGAGGGAACCTCGTACGTGCGGTCCGTTTCTCCTTTTAATGTTTGTTGGTTGGTAGAATTTTGTTCGAAACATTTGCACAAGCATACACGTAGTTGAGTACTCTTACTAGAGGTGATTTCCTCATGATTTCTTTTCTAAGGGTGGAGGTACGCCTCGCTTATCCATTATATTTGGGAGAGTGGCCCTAGTTAGACAGTTAGTTGTCAGTATGACCATGAGATTGATGGGGCACAGGATGCCAATTGTTAGATTTTAGATGCTGGGTTTTTGCGAGTTGTGGTTAGTCCGAGATTGGTGAAATTGTGGAAAGAGTGGGATAAGACCTTCTGTTAACATCATTGCACGATATAAGTTATTGACTTGTTTTCTTTTCTTGCTGTGTTGTGGCCTTAGGATTTGGGTTGTGATTCTACCATCGTTTTGTATCATAGTTTATTATATTCTTGTTGTTAATTGTTGTATTTATCCCTTATTGTGAATTGTAGCACTTTTGGTCGTTCACGCATTCTTTACATAGTCATATGTCATTACCATTATTCCTATGATTATAGTGTTTATCGACCGGTAGGTGCCTTGACTGTTCCTCGTCACTACCTCATCGAGGTTAGTCTTGGTACTTACTGGGCACCGCCGTGGTGTGCTCATACTACTCTTCTGCACATTTTTGTTGTGCAGATACAGGTACTTCCGTTCAGTTCTGTCAGCCTGGGAAGGAGGCATATTGGTAGATACATCAAGGTATATCTGCTACGTCCGCAGACCTAGGAGTCCCTTTCCAACTTTTCTGTAATAAGTATAGTTCTTCCAGTATTTTCTCCTTTGTATAGATATTCTTGAGTCAAAGCCTTTTATGTATCCCTTAGCTTGTGATTTGTGAGTTTTCGGGTCTTGGGGAGTTTTGTTAGCTTGAGGATTGTTGTGGTATGTGCCGAGAGGCACCTTAAACCCTGTTTATTTTAGCAGTTCAGTTTTATTTAATTTCATCCGCAAATTTTGGTTTATTTCCCGCATTGTTAGGCTTACCTAGTCATAGGGACTAGGTGCCATCACGACATGTTCATGGAGGGTGAACTGGGGTCGTGACAATTATTTACGATATGTAATTGAATTGAATAGATTTGGGCCATTTTGAGTAGGATACTCGTGGCAAAGGCGTGGTTTCTATTGATATTGAGCCGGTTCGAGGTAAATGGCTTGTCTAACCTTGTGTGGGGGACATTTCCCCTTAGGACATGATCTTTGAATATTTGAATGCCTCGTACGTGAGGTGACGAGCGCGTACTTGAGCTAATTGTTGTAAACCCGTTTCTACTTGAAGTATATAAACTGAGATTTCCTTGTTATTTGTTCATTTTAGACTGTAAGTTCAAACCTGTGCTAGCTCACGAAAGCATGTTTAGCTGATTTACTTGCTTAAATTATTTAACTGTACTATTTGCACTATGTGAAGCATGTTAGGCTAGAAATTACTATTACTTGCACTGGTTTTAGCATTTATTATGAGATTATGAGTTGTTGTTGTTGTTGTTGTGTGTTTAAATTGGGACTACGAGACGGCTTCCCGGGAGATCCCCTGTACTTGATATATTCTAGATTGAGGGTGCCGGATACCAAGAGATCCCTGGCACATGTATTTCTATATATATATTGGGATACCAAGAGATCCCGGCTTACTTATTAAGGATACCAAGAGATCCTTGGGATACTAAGAGATCCCCAGTGTATATAATGAGGATACCAAGAGATCCTCGGGACACCAAGAGATCCCTGGTGCATATGATGAGGATACCAAGAGATCCTCGGGATACCAAGAGATCCCCGGCTACTATTCCTTGTTGAGAGCAGTGTTCCTTGTATTGTTACCTTTGCCTTCTATTACTGTTCTTCCTTATTTACCTGGTTTAGATTCTCGCTGTAGACTTTATTTAAATTGCTTCTGTTATTTTATTATTTATTATGTTTTATCTCAGTAGGGCCCTGACCTTCCTCGTCACTACCCAACCGAGGTTAGGCTTGGCACTTACTGAGTACCGCTGTGGTGTACTCATGCCCTTCCTGCGCATGTTTTTTTTCATGAGCAGATCATCTAGGTACCTCTACTCAGGCGCACTATCAGTGAGTCAGGAGGACTACGAAGACTTTGAGGTAGATCTGCTATGTCTACAGACCGACGAGTCTCCCTCTAACTCTATCTTTAGTACTTAGTTTTCTTTCTTCCGGTTGTTAGATATTCTGGAGTTTGGAGCCTTTACTATACACTTCTGTAGCTTGTGTTGCCCGTGAGTTTTCGGGTTTTGGGGATTTTTTTTTAACTTGTGATATTGAGTTGTACATGTCGAGCGGCATTCAGTACAATTTCTTTTAGTTATTTAATTTGGTTTTCCTCTATTTTTCCGCAATTATTATACTTCCGCAATATTAGGTTTACCTGGTCGTACGGACTAGGCGCCATCATGACATGTTCACAGTCGGTGAACTAGGGTCGTGACAACAACAATCTCAAACAAAGAACTCATTTCTACTAATTAACAAAAAAATTCATGCCAATCTCATAAATCAAATTTTTCCATCAAAATCGAAACCAAATAAAACAAACTATGGAATAAAAATAGTAATTGATCCTGATTACTTTGTAAATGTAGTTAACATGTTAATAAACATATTACAATAATGTGAAACCTTCCAATGTTAACAGGAACGACAACAGTTAAATTGAAAATTAAATCAATAGGCGGTCCCGACAATAATCACATGAACCATAAATGGAACTCGGTTGGAATCTTTTAGAACTGCTAATTCAAAACTCAAATTCTAGAATTGTAATGGAACACAAAGGAGATTTATTTTACAATAGACTTAAACAAAATTAAGCCCAATCCCAATGCGATATACCTAGATTTTAGAATTGATTTTGCTATGTAATGAAAAAGGGCAAACGAAAAAATTGGATACCTTCCATGATTATTTTCTTTATGATAGAAATTAATGTATAAAGTAGATACAATCAAAGTTTGATTCAAGACCATATTTTGAAACTCTTCACAAATGATTTGCATTGACATTTTTGTAAGCGGTTGGTGGATTTTGATTAGGATTTTGCAAATTGAGAGAGTGATTTCGGTGGATTCCTTTTTTGATTAGGGTTGTGTTAGAATTTTGAACATTGAGAGAAAGAAAACTGCTTCTTCAAACGTCAAGTTCACGTAGGTTATCTAAAAAATTGAGTTGTGCGGTTTGCAGATTGCTCCCGAGTAAAATGAAAGTGGATGTCGTGAGTTTCAATCATGATGTGTAGGAGGTTAGATAGATGAGTGACAATTTTAGGTTTTGCAGAGGAAATATAGGGAAAACGGTATTTAAATATGCAATTTATAAATAAGAATATAAATTAAATTGTTTTAAGAGAGAGAAAAAGTGTGCCCTTTAAATGTTCCATGCAAATTCTGTTATTTTTAAAAAAAAATTAAAAATGTTAATATTTTGATAGAAAACGTGTCCTTTATATTTTTTTTTTTAAATGAATTTGAACTCCAATAAAGTTGGAGAATTGTCCAAAAAGTTTACATGTATCAATTTAATGTTATGCCACTTGTCATCGTAATATTTCTTTGCCTCTCCTATTATATATAAATAGATTATCGGTAACTGCTATTAACATTGCGTCTTTTAAATCAAAATATCATAAACTCCTCACATTTTTTATCAATTGTCATTATATTAGCAACAGTTTTTAATAAATGTCATAAAACTAATTAATTTCTGACATTTATTGTTATTGTCACTAAATAAATATGGTCGTAGCCCTTATTTCTTGTAGTGTGTATTGGTACTCTTCATCTGGTAATATATAACGAATAAAGATGGATTGAATAATTCATATTTCATGAATCATCACCAGAATTATATTATTGTAATAGTGTGACAACCCAAAGGGTCATCACCTTTTTTCTTATTCATTTTGTATTTTCGAGGCCTTAAAAATCTCATTTTTAGTCGCCTCGATTTGCGTGCGCAGTCCGGGCGCATAGCCGAAAAGCCTAAACGTCAAATTCTGTGAAAAATGCTAAAATTTGGTATTAAAATGAATAAGTTTAACTTTAGTCAATATTTTGGATAAACGGACCCGGACCCGTGATTTGACGGTCCCGTAGGGTCCGTAGAAAAATATGGGACTCGGGCTTATGGCCGGAATCGAATTCCGACGTTCCAAGCCCGAGAAATGAATTTTTGAGTAAAATTATTTTTTTAAAATTATTAAAAAAAGTTGAAAAGAAAATTGATTAGAACTTGTAGGTATCGGGGCCCGTATTTTGGTTCCGGCGCCCGGTATAGGTCTTATATGTGATTTAAGATATTTCAGTAAAGTTTGGTTGAAATCGGACGTCGTTCGACGTGTTTTGGACTTAAAACTCTAAATTTGAAAGTTTATGAAGTTTGAGGAAAAACTAGTGAATTTGAGGCTTGATCCATTGTTTTTTATGTTATTTTGGCAATTTGATCGCACGGTTAAGTTCGTAGGATGTTGTTGAGTTAGTGTATATGTTTGGTTAGGAGCCCCGAGGGCTCGGGAGTGTTTCCGGGGTGGTTTTGTACTTAGCAAAATTGCAGAAAATTTGCAACAGGTGCACAGACCTTTTCTTCTTCGCGTTCGCGAACAAGCTCACGCGTTCGCGAAGCCCCAGATTTTCCTCCTTCGCATTCGCATGCAATATCTCGCAATCACATAAGCTTATTGACCTCACTCATCACGTTCGCATAAGGCCTCACTGTCACGACCCAAATCCCGAACCTGGTTATGATGTCGCCTCTCGTGAAGACAAGGCCAGTCAGTCAACCCAATTCATCCCTTTAAAGCAATTATTTAATACAATTATAGTACAACATGACTTATTAATACCAAATAGCGGAAGTATAGAAGACATTTTTTTACAGAAATCTAACCCAACTCAGCCCGACATCGGGGTTTCACTAGTCATGAGCATCTATTAGAGTATAAATATAACTACAAGGTCTAAAATATACAAAACAGGACTGATGAACAAAAGGGGAGAAAAACGGTGCTGCGAACGCTGACAGCCACTTTGCTAAAACTCCGATAACCCTACCTCCAATCACAAAATCCGGTGTCGGGTGTACAAATACCTCCATCTGCACACAAGGTGCAAGGAGTAAAGTGAATACCCCAACTCAGTGAGTAATAAGGGTAAATAACAGCTTAGCAGTAAGAAATCACGTAAAGCAAGTCATCCTGCTATATAGGAGCAGTGTAAACCCTTTGAGAAAAAAAGTGAGACTGTGAAATCTTTAGAAATATCTTGGTCCAATTTAAAACCTCTTTTGAAAATATCTTTTTCCAACAGTTAAGCAAATGAATGCAAAACAAGTAGTGCAAACAAGCACAGAAGTCAGCCCCTCGGGCACAACACTCCGTTAACAGATAATGCCAGGACATCAGGTAATTATTACAAGAAGTAGCATAAAAGCCAATGAAATAAGAGTGCAGAAATATTATGACAGATAATACAGATGAGAAAAAATGCATGAGTGCAATGCAATGCATATGACGGTACACTCTAGTACCCACTACGGCGTACAGCCCGAGCCATCCATTTATTTATCGTCGACGGCGCTCAGTGGGGGTGTGTACGGACTCCGAAGGGGCTCCTATTGACCAAGTGCAATATCAAGTCATCTCGTGGCATCAACCAGGCTCTCGGCCTCAATATCAATATAATCAACCAAGCCCTCGGCCTCAAGATCAATGTACTCAACCAGGCTCTCTGCCTAAATATCAATATAACACTGCTGCGGCGCGCAGTCCGATCCATAAGTATCCTCACAACACAGGCCCTCGGCCTTACTCAGTCAACATAATCACATAAGCCACTCGGGCAACAATAAAGCATGAGGCTCAGCCCCAAAATAATTTATGAAAATATCATTTCGAGTGTTTAAGGCATAATAACTTGGCTGGGTTTTTTAAAACAGTGAAAAATACATGACTGAGTTCAAATATATAATTAAATCAGTGAGGAATTATCGACAACAATCCCTGAAGGGTTCAACTAATTGGCACGAAGCCCAAATATGATAATCAGCACAAATTATGATGATAACAAGTAGTTTCAGTCAAATATGCAGTAATTTCATCAATCGGAATGGACCAAGTCGCAATCCCCAACGGTACTCTACCCCACGCTTGCTATCCAGCGTGTAAGTCACCTTAATACAGCACTATGGTGTACAAATCCGGGGTTTCAAACCCTCAGGATGTCATATACAAATATTACTCACCCGCACGAATCGACCTCCAGATGCTCCAAATCTAGCCACAATCAGTACATAATTATTAAAATATGCTAAGGGAGCAAAGCCCAGTCGAAAATATCCAATTTAACATCAAAATCCCAAAATTGCTCAAACTCGTCCCCGGGCCCACGTTTCAGAATTCGACGAAACTCACAAAATCCGACAACTCATTCAACCACGAGTCCAACCATACCAAAATTACTAAATTCCGATAACTATTCGACCTCCAAATCTTCAAAACTTATTTTTAAATCCCTAGGTCCAAATCTCCAATTTACACCTCAAAAACATGTAATCTAGTCAGATTATTCGATGATAATTCAATATTATGGAGTATAAATAATCACAAGTGACTTACCTCAAGATTTCCCATGAAGTTTTGCTCAAAAATCGCCCCAAGCCGTGTTCTTTCACCAAAAAAAAGTTAAAGAATGAGCAGAAATTACTGCGTATTTGACTGAAACTCAATTCTTCAATGATACGAACATATTTCTTCAATCGAAACTCAATTCGGAGCTCGTTTGCTTGGTGCGATATCCATTTTGCTCGTTAAACAATTAACTCATGTTTCGCGTCAAAAGCCCAATCGCGACTTGATGAAATTAGACCAAACTTTCCAGATCAGTCATATAATTCATTATCAAAATTCCGAAAGTTTCGAAATCAAATTTCGATCTCAAGAAATAAAAATGGACATTTGGATCATTACATGCTTATGCTCAAAATGACAAAAATCTTCCAAAAAATCTTCCAAAACTTATCCGAGCCTCATGGGACCCTGACCAAACATGCCAACATAATTCATAACATCATTCAAACTTGTTCCAATAATCTAAACACCTTAAACAAAATCAAATTATCCAAAACTCATCGAATTCAAGCCTAAGTTTCCAAAAAGTTCCGAAATACACTCTCGATCAAAAACCCGACCAAACGATGTCCAAATGACCTAAAATTTTGCACACACATCCCAAATAACACAATGAAGCTACAACAACTCTCGAAATTCCATTCCGACCCTCAAATCAAAATCTCACCTATCAACCGGAAATCGCCAAAATACTAACTTCGCCAATTCAAGCCTAGTTCTATTCCGGACCTCCAAAATCAATTACGATCATGCTCCTAAGTCAAAAATCACCTACCGAAGCTAACCGAACCATCGGAACTCATATACAAACCCTCTAACACATAAGTCAACATCCGGTTGATTTTTCTAACTTAAGCCTTCTTAAGAGAGACTAAGTGTCTCATTTCTTACCAAATCCTCTCCGAACGCAAACTAATCAACTTGATCACATGAAACACGGATAACGAAGCAGATATGGGGGGAAACAAAATGGTAACTCATGAGATGACTGGCCGGGTCGTCACATCCTCCCCAACTTAAACAAACGTTCGTCCTCGAACGTGCCAAAAGTTGTCCCAAAAGCCAAACAATCGCGAGTAACCTTGCCACGCATATACCTGGTGGTGATCCCACGTCACCCTATCTCATATAGGTCCGACAACACATTGCAACTGAAATTTCACAATCCAATACCATAGAATCACATTTCCACTTTTGAAATCTTCTATACGACCAGAATCCCATATTTATACTGTGAATAAGCCCGAACAAGCTGTAACAACCCATACCTGCAACCTCGGGTGCAATTACATAACATAACACATGACTCAAATGCTTGCAGCAATAACTTCTAATCACAGCAGCTGCACGCAACAACCGAATAGCGATAAAAAACATTTTATCAACTAAGGTCTCATCCCAACACTTTCATATACTGCAAATATTTGAGTTGAACCTCGATATTATCCTCCCAACATGCTGAAATCAAATCCGTTTGTATTCATTCTAGATCCCAACAACCTCATCTAATCCAGCACAACTACTCTAGCGATATTGACATGTCAATACAGACTAAAGCCACGACTTGTGCAATCTGTGCACCAATAAGCCACAATCCAAACTTACTCAAATCATGAAAATAGCTCAAAAGAAAGAGCTGTACCACAAGCTCACTAGTACCACCACAACACAAGGCTGAGAACCCGTCTCACATCACAGAAATAGAACACCCGAATCTAACCTCAAGGTCATACCTCCACATAACTTCACTGTCATGCGCGACCCTATCCAGGCACTAGTTCACATGAGACACCCCAAGTCACCATGCTCAAAATCATCAACCAAGTGCAATTTGATGTCTAGTACCACCAGCGGATCACCATACCCACGGAGAAGTACATGATATAATGCCATACCAGTAAACCTCAATATTGCACCATCCGACTACCCTAGAAAGGGAAAATACCTCAAAGAAGAGAGCCGCTTTGCAAGTTCCACAAGTACCATCCCAACGATATGCTATGAGCTTATCAATCACAGTGGAACCAAGGTACATGAATAGAATAATAATAACTAGCTCTTCTATAGCTCACATTGACATCAACTTCACGAGCAACTGAGTTGCCAATAACATAATCCACCTGGCATGGTCACAGACCTCCAGTCCAAGGTATCATATAGGAGCAAGCCAACAAGTACACCTGTATATGCTAAATGAAATAAGATTCTCATGCTCCTGGACTGGCATAAATAACACTCTATATCTTAGGCATGAGCAAACTGTGCTGTCACAGCTCAAATCCGCAAATTAACACAGAATTAGTAATTACCAAGTTTGTTCTGGAATTTAGCATCTTGGAAATCTCAAGTATAGTCCAGATAGTTCTTAACAAAGTTACGAATACGAGAAACATCATAACTTTAAGATCAATATCCCACTCTAGACATATCATAGCCTACGTATCTTCCGAGCATGAATATTGGCTCGGTGCTTGCACACAGGTTCAAACCTCACATATATTCGCGCTCACAGCGCATAGTTATCACCGTCAATTAACTCGACTAGTGCATCCAACGAGTTTAGATAAAATACTTACCTCAAACATGCCACAATCTCGAAGTAGTATATTTTTGAGAATTCCCCGTATCCAAATTCATAGATCAGCTAAATCATTGTAACTGATCACAACCTCTGCACTCAAATGACTAACACATACCTCAAGTACGATCATTCCAAGATAATTATTTTTTAGGCTACATAGCAAAATTAGAATATTGATGGTCGATCAACCAAGTGAGTGTTGTAATACCAATAAACATTTGTTAGTTAAAATATAATGCTCACCCTTCTCAGGTTTTACCGAGCAGTTATAGAATTCAATCTAATTATCTAAAACTGACTGTTCTATCGAGAATTCGTGACCTTCCCTTCAAGAATGAACTGCCTCCTTGTACATGAAGATATTAAGCATGTATAACACACCACGTGTATCATGCCATCATGTTGCAAACACAAGGATATCGTTAAAATTTCTAGGCTATAGGAAAATTACATTTCGGGCAGTTAGAGATCTTCTATCTGCTCCCATCTATGAGGAGTTCACAATATACAATATGTTCCTCACACCGGTAAAAGATATCCGGCTCAAACCATGGTAAAAACCATCAAGAAAATTTTCAAATCTACTCGCACATAACCAAGCTTTCAAAGTGGAATTCCTATGGCCTGACTAAGCCATGTAGGTTACCAACCCAAGAATACTGCCACAAAACATCTGTAAAGCATCACCATATCATTAGTTCGCTAAGACCCTATCGTATCCATTACCATGCCGAATTACTTTCACCTTTATCTGTTTCCTTGTTAGTACACCCTTATCCTTAACTGAAACTTTCCCTACAAACTTTAACGTGAAACTACAACGCTTAAGGCTCATAAGCCACTAAATACTCTTTTAAATATTCCAGCAAGCACCACGTTCGAAATACTTTACTCTGAAGAGACATTCTGCAAATTCCGAACCATTACTTGCACCTTCCTGGTGGTGCCACAAAGAAGCCCATAATTGATATAGAAAAACCATAAATCTTGACACCTTCCAAATGCAAACCTCAATTTCTAGCAACAAAATACAACCTGAAATTCCCCAATTATTACATGCAAAATTTTGAGCTCATTAGAACCAAACCTGAGAGTTATCCACTCTAATAGAACTTCAATTTAACCCGATCAACATAACCGAACAAGCAACGCCTCATTGACACTTCTGACACTATGACATATAGCCTTACCTTAGTCAAAAAATTCCTTTACTCGAGCCATCATCGGGCTCAATCTCTGCAACCCAGAACTGATTCACCAGCATGCCTCAAACCGGAACCAACATAGAACATAACCGTGCAATCAACTAATCAATAGCAACTCCCCAACTTGGCTCCAAGCCATAGATCAAAACACATACCATAACTCATAACTCTTATACTCTATTGATGCCATAATACCAAAGTGAGATTAAACTCAAATCCCTTATAAGCTTGTGAAAACATAGATCACCTAGAATTTAACTCTTCTGCAATTCTCGCATTCACTTTTGCAACAGATACACCCACTCTCTAAGCGACCCAATTTAGAGTTCAACACCTATATTTCACTTGTAAATGAGATCTTCTAACATATAACATAGGGATCACACAACTTTGGAACACTCCGCAGGAGATAACCCATATGTTTCGCCTCAAACTAACATTTTTGTATACCTCCACTGTCATACACATTACACAGTCACTTAATCTTCCTGAGTCTAAACTCATACCGCAACATGAAATTTACTTCACTCCCAACTAGGAGGCATGAAAAGATTCTCCGCACCCATAACTCGGGGCTACACATCCAATCACAATGGAAATCAAACACCTAATAGTTAATATATACTCCAGCAGACCTTTCTCGTTGCTTCCAATTTATATGATCGCATCTCGTAGTCATTACATACTCATCGTATAGCCAACCAGCCATTATCTCTACTAATAGGGGCATTACTGAATATTTAAGTTCAAAAACACAACTCACATAATCAGCACCTTGGTGCTCAAGCCATAGGCAAAGATCCGGCCTCAAGTCCTCTAGACTGGCCCAACATCAACTCACAGAGATTACATCTCGCCCCTCGATTAGGGAATCACAAGCCATCGAGGCACATCTGATACTGAGCGCGCATGTGCGCATACAAACGCATGGAAGGAATTTCAAGAGTTACTTTTCAAGCTGAATCAAAGGACGCACGATAAGAATTTCAAGAATGTAAAGTTTTCCTAAAGGTTCTGTAGCCTCTCGAGGATAAATACAGACGTCTCCGTACCGATCCGTGAGACTCTACTAAACCCGCTCATGACTCGTGAGACCTAGTAACCTAGGATCTGATACCAACTTGTCACGACCCAAATCCCGAACCTGGTCGTGATGGCACCTCTCGTGAAGACAAGGCCAGTCAGTCAACCCAATTCATCCCCTAAAAGCAATTATTTAACATAATTATAATACAACATGGTTTATTAATACCAAATAGCGGAAGTATAGAAAATAAAATACAGAAATCTAACCCAACTCAGCCCGACATCGGGGTGTCACTAGTCATGAGCATCTATTAGAGTATAAATAAAACTACAAGGTCTGAAATATACAAAACAGGACTGATGAACAAAAGGGGAGAAAAACGGTGTTGCGTACGCTGACAGCCACCTTGCTAAAACTCCGATAACCCTTCCTCCAATCAACCAAAACCCGCAGCCGGGTGTATAAGTACCTGCATCTACGCACAAGATGCAGGGAGTAAAGCAAGTACTCCAACTCAGTGAGTAATAAGGGTAAATAACAGCTGAGTAGTAAGAAATTACGTAAAGCAAGCCATCCTGCTATATAGGAGCAGTGTAAACCCTTTGAGAAAAACAGTGAAACTATGTAATCATTAGAAATATCTTGGTTTAAAACCTCTTTTGAAAATGTCTTTTTCTAACAGTTAAGCAAATGGATGCAAAACAAGTAGTGCAAACAAGCACAGAAGTCAGCCTCTCGGGCACAACACTCCGTTAACAGATAACGCTAGGATATAAGGTAATTATTGCAATAAGTAGCATAAAAGAAAATGAAATAAGAGTGCAGAAATATTATGACAGATAATACAGATGAGAAAAAATGCATGAGTGCAATGCAATGCATATGACGGTACACTCTTGTACCCACTGCGGCGTGCAGCCCGAGCCATCCACTTATTTATAGTGACGGCGCTCACTGGGGGTGTGTACAGACTCCGAAGGGGCTCCTACAACCCAAGCGCAATATCAAGCCATCTCGTGGCATCAACCAGGCTCTCGGCCTCAATATCAATATAATCAACCAGGCCCTCGGCCTCGAGATCAATGTACTCAACCAAGCTCTCGGCCTAAATATCAATATAACATTGCTGCGGCGCGCAGTTCGATCCATAATTATCCTCACAATACAGGACCTCGGCCTTACTCAGTCAATATAATCACAATCGTGACGGCGCTCACTGGGGTGTGTACAGACTCCGAAGGGGCTCCTACAACCCAAGCGCAATATCAAGCCATCTCGTGGCATCAACCAGGCTCTCGGCCTCAATATCAATATAATCAACCAGGCCCTCGGCCTCGAGATAATGTACTCAACCAAGCTCTCGGCCTAAATATCAATATAACATTGCTGCGGCGCGCAGTTCGATCCATAATTATCCTCACAAAACAGGACCTCGGCCTTACTCAGTCAGTATAATCACATAAGCCACTCGGGCAACAATAAAGCATGATGCTCAGCCCCAAAATAATTTATGGAAATATCATTTCGAGTGTTTAAGGCATAGTAACTTGGCTGAGTTTTTTAAAACAGTGGAAAATATATGACTGAGTTCAAATATATAATTAAATCAGTGAGAAATTATCGAAAACAATCCCCGAAGGGTTCAACTAATTGGAACGAAGCCCAAATATGGCAATCAGCACAAATTATGATGATAACAAGTAGTTTCAGTCAAATATGCAGTAATTTCATCGATCGGAACGGACCAAGTCGCAATCCCCAACGGTGCTCTACCTCACGCTTGCTATCTGGCGTGTAAGTCACCTTAATACAACACTATGGTGTACAAATTCGGGGTTTCAAACCCTCAGGATGTCATTTACAAACATTACTCACCTCGATCCGGTCCAAACTCTAGCCCGCGATGCCTCGCCCGCACGAATCGACCTCTAGATGCTCTAAATCTATCCACAATCAGTACATAATCATTAAAATATGCTAAGGCAGCGAAGCCCACTCGAAAATATCCAATTTAATAACAAAATCCCGAAATTGCTCAAACCCGGCCCCGGGCCCACACTTCGGAATTCGACGATCTCACAAAATCCGACAACCCATTCAACCACGATTCCAACCATACCAAAATTGCTAAATTCTGATAACAATTCGGCCTCCAAATGTTCAAATCTTATTTTTAAATACCTAGGTCCAAATCTTCAATTTACACCTCAAAAACATGTAATCTAATCTGATTATTCGATGATAATTTAATATTATGGAGTATAAATAATCACATGTGACTTACCTCAAGATTTCTTGCTAAAAAATTGCCCCAACCCGTGTTCTTTCACCAAAAAAAAAATGTAAAAAATGAGCAAAAAATGCAGCAGCTTTATTAAGCCTATTGTGGTCGCTAAAAGCCAAATCTGGTAGCTAAGAGTGCCAAATCTGGTCGCTAAAAGGTGCACACCAGATCTGATGCACCAGCAATCATTAATTTCACTAAAAAGGCTCTAACTCCATTATATTTCACTAAAAAGGCTCTAACTCCATCATACGAACTCGGAATTCGATGATTCTTGTTCCTATGAATCACAAATAATGATACGAACATATTTCTTCAATCAAAACTCAATTCGGAGCGCATTTGCTTGGTGCGATATCCATTTTGCTAGTTAAACAATTAACTCATGTTTCGCGTCAAAAACCCAATCGCGACTTGATGAAATTAGACCAAACTTTCTAGATCAGTCCTATAATTCATTATCAAAATTCCGGAAGTCTCGAAATCAAATTTCGATCTCTAGAACTAAAAATGGACATTTGGATAATTACATGTTTATTCTCAAAATGACAAAAATCTTCCAAAAACTCTTCCTAAACTTATCCGAGCCTCATGGGACCCTGACCAAACATGCCAACATAATTCATAACATCATTCAAACTTGTTCCAATCATCTAAACACCTCAAACAACATCAAATTACCCAAAACTCATCGAATTCAAGCCTAAGTTTCCAAAAACTTCCGAAATACACTCTCGATCAAAAATCCAACCAAACAATGTCCAAATGACCTGAAATTTCGCAGACACATCCCAAATGACACAATGAAGCTACAGCAACTCTCAGAATTCCATTCCGACCCTTAGATAAAAATCTCACCTATCAACCGAAAATCTCCAAAATACTAACTTCGCCAATTCAAGCCTAGTTCTATTCCGGACCTCCAAAACCAATTACGATCATGCTACTAAGTCAAAAATCACCTCCCGAAGCTAACCGAACCATCGAAACTCACATACGAACCCTCTAACACATAAGTCAACATCCAGTTGACTTTTCCAACTTAAGTCTTCTTAAGAGAGACTAAGTGTCTCATTTCTTACCAAATCCTCTCCGAACGCAAACTAAGCAACTTGATCACATGAAACATAGATAATGAAGCAGATATGGGGGGAAACAGATCGGTAATTCATGAGACGACTGCTTGGGTCATCGCACTCACGCATTCGCATATGCCAAATCTTGGACCCCCAGTATTTTCGTCTTCGCGTTCGCACTCTTCCTCTCGCGAACGCGATGGCTTGTCAGCTCCTACCCTTCGCGAACGCGACCCTCCTGTCACGAATACGAAGGGAAATTTTTGCCCAGTTATATTTAATTTTTAGAACAGTGTGGTCGCGACTTATTCATAAAAACATCCAAGTTTCTTCTTCTCCAAGGTCCTTAGGCATCCATTGAAGCTTCCTTTCATCAAGACCTCTTGGGTTAGTAAATACCAACTCGTTTTCTTCATTTTCCATCATTATTTATTGAATTCCTAAGCTTAAATCATGTAATTAGGGTAGAAACTGGGGAAAATGGGTAGAGTTAGGGCTTTTTACTTTTTCTTCATTTAGACCTCGTTTTGGGATCGAATTTGGGAACAAATTATATATTCGGGCTCGTGGGTGAATGGGAGATTTGATTTTGGTTCAAACCTCGTATTTTGACTAAGCGGGCCCAGGGGCAATTTTGGAATTTTTGGAAAGAAAGCTTGGAAATCTATAATTAGACATTGGGTTTGATTTGTTTAGCATATATTGATATTATGAAGTCATTATTGTATAGATTTTATTGAGTTGGAGCCGAACTCGAGAGTGAAAGAGGTTGTTGTGGATTGATTTGGCCGTGGAAGTTGAGGTAAGTGTTTGGTTTAACCCTAGCTTGAAGGAATAGGAGTTGAGTCTTATTTGCTACTTGCTAAGTGTCGAGTACGATGTATAGGCATGGTGACGAGTATCTATACATTGGTGTCTAGCATGACCGTGAGTCCTTAATTGCGAATAGTTGGGATTTTGTTATATCTTCCCTGCTTAATTGATGGCTTCTATGTGTTGTAAAGATCTTGTGAAAGAAATTGTGACCTTTGAAATTCGTGGAGCGCTGGCTCGAGTTGAAATATAATTGTGAAGGTATATGAGACAAATAAATCTTTGGAGCACTGGCTCGAGTGATAATGTGAACTATGAGATGAAAGTGAACGAAAGGTAAAGAGTTAATGATTTGTTCCCTTGCGGGGACGTTGTTGATTATTGAATATTTTCCCTTGCCGGGACGTTGAGATTTTTGATGTTGTACCTTTGTCGGGTTTTTAAATTGCTTGTTTGTGTTCCCTTGCTGGGATTTCGATCATTGTTTATTTATTCCCTTGCCCTTGTTTGTGATTGTTGTTTGGGTGAGGAAGAGTATTAAAGCACGAAGGGTGATGCCGTGCATTGTTTGACTATGGTAAGGAAAGAGTGTAAAGCACGAAGTTTGATGACGTGCCATGTTCGCTTATTATACGAAAAGAGTGTTAAAGCACGAAGGGTGCACGATATACCATTCCGTGCCGATTCTATTGATATATGTGAGGAATGAGAGTAAAAGCACAAAGGGTGATGTTGTGCACATGTTATTGCTTGGTGAGTATGAGAGTAAAAGCATGAAGGGTGATGTCGTGCACTTGTTGATTTCTGTTTCATTACATACTATTGAGTTGTGTTGTTCCTTTGTTACTGGACGACTCTTTTTTGGAAAATTTTATACTCCCCACAACATGCTTCCCCTCCCATATTATTTATCTGTTTTGCATTTTGATTCCGCTGAATATATGTGAAACTGCACAGGTTTATGTGGTAGTCTGGTCTAGCCTCGTCACTACTTCACCGGGGTTAGGCTAGACACCTACAACATTTTAGGCTGACAACCACCCCTGAGAAGTGTGGCCTAAGATGCCAAGAAGTATAGAATTTGGTCAAAGACAACACTTTATGGCTTTAGGCAACGCTTTTTGGGGGGTGGCCTAAAGTACCGTAACCTTTAACTGTTGGCCACGCTTTGTAGGTGTTGCCTTAGAAGCCACGCTTTAAAAGTGTGGCCGATAAGGTACAAATGCCACACTTATATTTTCTCATATAGGCACGCTTTTATGACATAAGGCTACACTTTCTAAGCGTGATCTTTGTCACGTTATAGACTACGTTATATATATATATATATTATAATTCAAATGCATATACGTGAAATAAACTTCAACAAAGAAACATACTTTGCATACTATCTATATAGTAATAAAGCACTGTTGGTTCAAGAAGTTCACTAGCAAAGACCTCGACAAAACCAAATGTATTCATATTTATAGTATCAGCATAAAAAAAAAATAAACATCACAATTGTTCAAAAGGTCTTCACCATTCACTTTAATGAATCAAATTTATTTGTGACCACCATTTCCAATTGCATCACCGGTATTTTCCTACACATTCAAAATAAAATTAAAAATTAGAAAGAAACAAATATATATTATGCACCCGTTATATCCTACTAAGAACTAATGAGATTTTCTTTCACTACTATAGCATAAAAATGTCAAACACAAAAAAGATATACAAGTTAAAGAGAAGCAAAAATATGAATTAACATACATTTTACCTATCTCCTTCTATAATCGCAACAATTAACAACAACTACCCAGTATAATCCCACAAGTGGGATCTGGGGAGGATATGATGTATGCAACCTACCCTACTCCGAAGGGCCAGGGAGACTATTTTCGATAGACCCTCGCATAAAGAAGGTGAAGGAAGCCATGAGGGAAACTTATAGTGTACAAGAAAATAAATCGGCAAATAACAAGTGAGATCAAAAGCATTCTCCTTTTCACGTAGTACCTTTCCCTCTTCCCTGAGGTATGCTTACACATCTCAACACAAGCATCTAAGCAAAGAGAAAAGTAGGACTGCGAGCAGCATTATGTTGCATAGAATTATAGGTGTTTCGCAATAACCAAGTATTTGGATCAAGTAATAACCTATGTACAATAAAAAGCAGTTTTCTAGAGTTGAACGTGGTTCCTTTGTCATTTAACATCTTTCTTGTTTAACTATCTGCTTGAAGTTATAGCATCAGAGTCATGTAGAACATGGACTTTGCCATGTTGACAAGTCAGAAAGAAGATCTCGAAGCTGATCAATCAGAAGCTTGAGATGCTTGTTCTTGTCTAAAAACTAGTTTTTTTATGTAGAATTACTTAACCTAAGGGAAAAGGCCAAATATAGTCCTTTACTTTCAAATATTGTTTATATTTTATCTTCGTTATATTATCCTATCAAATTTACCCCTACCATTACACTATTTGGTGAAATATAATAAATACCTTTTCAAGGCTCGGGGTATGAGTTGAGCCAGAAGAATGTGGTAGATTATGGCCTCTCATAGCCCGTGCACTACTTGCATCAACCGGTGAAGGAATATTAGATCCAACACACCCTTGTATATCATGAAAATCCAGTCCAAGGTTATTTTTCACCAATTAACTAAAAATCATCGCATTTCTACTCTCATCATTTCCTTCATTTCTTTCTTCAGAGAAATTATTTCGTTGGCATGTTGTTGTTTAAGTTTGGTGATTTCTTCATTTTTTTTAGAGAGCTTGTCCTCACCGATCTACCATAACATCTAACTCGACCAGGCTGCTCCTTTCCAAATACAGCCCTAAATGCATCATATGTTGTTTCTCCGGAACTTTGATGATTCTGAAGTTCAGACTGTCAAAAAAATCTTATAAAAAAGATTATTAACAACTTTATATCTCAATAATCTAGAAAAGTAGATTTCAAATAAAAATATATCTTATAACTTAAAAATTTAGGCCTCATATTAATTTTGGTTTTAGGTCCCTGTAAGAATCACTTAAAAATTAAAATATAACAAATTAACAATAGGCTATGCAAAAAATTTAAAATTTTTCACTTATAAATAACTCGTACTATTTAAATTTTGAGTGCATCACTACCAAAAGTTATTATCACTAACCATGCCAGATGACTATGTACTTACGAAGTTTAAGATATTAAAATTATATTTGAACTAAAACACTAGTTATTACTGGTAAAACTACATTTGATCTCAAATAGTAGAAAAGTAAAAACGATATATACTCTCTATCACATAATAAAACATGAAATTTCTACAACTAATAAAATTATACGTAATAGTATTGTATTTATAGAGACAAAATAACTACCATGAAAAATCTTGAATAAAAATGGCTGCATTTGACTTTGGACAAAAAAAATAATGATCTCAGTTTAGGAACATAGAAAATACATGTGGTACTGAATATGAAAATCCAATCTGAATTCTACCTGTTAAGAGTTCATGTTTCCAAAAATAATAAAACGAATTCGAGGAAGAAAGAAATAAAGATAGAGTCGAGAACAGTAGCTTAACATAGTAATGAGAGAGTCAAGAACATTAAAAAATTTACATTTGAACTAAAACACTAGTTAAACATAGTATTCGATAATTCGGTTATTACCGGTACAAGTTATTTATATTGATAAAGATCTTATATGGTCTTTGGTTAGAAGTCAGAATTCTAAAGGCTGTTGTGCGAAGTTGACCTTCCACTTGACTCCAACTTACACATGTTAAATGCAGGCTACACTATTAGGTATTTAGGTGAAGAGGGTACTGGAATTAATTTACCAACAATAAAACATGGTAAGATGCAGCAACAAATATTGACTCGACCTAATAGTGGGTAAAAGTGGCATGTATAAGTTGGGATGCTTGATAAGGTACTCTTGATCAAAGTCTCATTCCATTTCTATGTATTGCCCAAGTAAGTTGTCCGATGGACCCAATTCTACATGAGAATGTTTCTGCAAACTATTAAATTCATCCGTCCACCTGCCACGATTATTTCATGCTTCAAATTAATCTTCAGAAGTATATTCTTTAAGTTCTTGAGCTGAATAGTCTTTGCATCACAAATACCAAGAGCAAGATTCTTATGGCTGCCCTGACCATCATTCAACTTAAAGCTTCTACTATCAAAATAAATAACATGAGATATAACTCATCTGCTTGCCTCAACACTCCGGCAGACTTCTAATTAAGGGGGAAAAATAAAAGGAGGAAGAGTAAGGCTACAGCCGACAGACACTAAGCAGGAAATGATTCATACTGCATTTCTGTGGGCTTTTACAACCAAATGCACACTTCTACACACGTATGAAGAGGGACATTCAAATGGGTTTACTAGTATGAGCCTGCACATATACATGCCATTACAGAGCATCAAGGCATAGCTCAAGAGTTCTGTAAGATCCTCCATTTAGTTTAACTTTTGTTTCCTTTTTTCCTCTATTGCTTCAAGTATCCTCCATTTAGTTTAACTTTTGTTTCCTTTTTTCCTCTATTGCTTCAAGTATCTTTTAATGATTATACTGAATCGAAAGTCAGACTGCAATCCAATTCACTCCGATGGACTGTTTCTGGATAACACATTCTCTGCCAAATACTGTTTCAAACTTTTAACTAAGGCTGCGACGATGTCCAAGGGAACGAAAAATAAGACATCTTTCAATCAGAATAGTTGCAGTTTATAAGAGTTGGATTGATAAGTATTGGTATGGTAACATAATATATCGAGTAAGAACTCGCAATGTGTGGAAAGTTCCTTGTTTCGTCTCTCCTTATTGATCTTTAGTAACACGAGAAGTATCAGCATGAGATATAAAATTCAAGGATAAATGGGAAAAAGCACGAGGAACTCATTTTCAACACTGATATAATTCAGTGTGAGCTTTTTGGTACGAATTAGGAGCTCGACGAAATGACTCAAAGAAGAATTTGGTGGCTGCTCTATTCATGAACAATAAGCTAAAGGTCAATATTTTCCAAAACAAACTGTATGCATATTAACTTCCTTCAGTTAAAGAAACACATTCAGTTAAAGAGTAAAAATACAATAACAAGACTTAACTTGTAGCATGACTTACTATTGCAACTTGAGTATCCGTATGAACTTCCTTCCCTTTCTTTGTACGAGTTGTAATAAACATTTCAGACTTTGATGAATCCTTGTTGTTCTCTTTTATTGCGCGCTACAAATTACAGCAAAGAAGATATAATAAAAATCAATGTGTTCCGACAAAGTACAAAAAGAAATTAAAGTCAGATTATAAAGTGTTGACTAAATATTACCAATGCCACACGCACTCTTGCAAAATTAATAGGTCCCATTCGATGCCTTCACTTTTATTTTTTCCTGTTTTCAGAATTTAATTGGCACATAGCCTAACAACAAAAGAAGCATATTAATTAATAAATCAAAAAGGAAAAAATATATACTGCAACAATAGGTAGAAAATGTAGAAATGCACGGTTTAATCTTTAATTGGACATCTTTGTTATCCCAATACTCAATCAATTGACGGAATTGAATTTCAGGTATCTCATTGGGATGATTTTGTAGCATTTCATCAGTAGTAGCATTTTTATCAAAATATTTCTTCTTAATATTTCTCTTGTGTCGCTTCCAAGCATCACGAAGACCAGTCATTACTTTAAAAATCTCTCCCTCAGCAAAAAAGCTCTCGCTTGCAAATTGGCTGAAAAACAATAAAACACACAGAAAGATAAAAATCTTAGTAGCCTGGCTGGGCTTAATCACTTAAATGTGTTTCAAAAATATCAAATGTATGAAACTCACTTGCACATTGACAATACTTCTAATGGGAAAAAATAATACACCATCTATTTTGTGCAAATCAATATCCATAACCCAACTAATAGGACACCACTTGCATCTGCTCTCAGTGTTCTTTTGAAAAAAGAAAATAAAATCTACAAGAGCATATATATACTTCCATGTTCTTACAAGTGTCACATGCGACTCAGAAAATCTCAATGCAGAACCAGTCACATTTAACAAAGATAGATAAATAGATGCACAAAAACTCAAGGTAAATAGCACTGGAGCTTACAGATGTCCCTGAGTATTTTAATCTCAAAATGTTAAGAGCAATTCACCTCTTAAGCCAACTTACAACAGTTCTCAGAGAGTCAAAAGAGTTCCAAAAAATTGGGCCATTAAGACCATTAAACAGTAGCTAATATCCATTGTAGAATACAAGAATTAACTTTAAAGAGAAGCTAGTATATCTCAGTAAATAACGGACAGAATCACATACCTGCTATTCTAAATATATTACAAGAAGACTGATAACAATTAAGATAATTATGGGACAAAAAATTAAATGATTATTGGGATACAACAAACCATAAAAGATTATTATTGAGAAAATATAGAAGTTTGTCATTGAGAAACCATATTGTTTCTCACTCCATCTCCATTATAGCTGGGAATGCTTGCACCAAATTAATTAAAGTTTTTTACCAGTTAGAAATTAGTTAGTCGTTTATGAACTGATGCTAGATTAAAATTAGACAGACATCATAATTCATATTACCAGCATAACAAGACTTGCCTTATGCTATAAGGTGAATATTATAACTCTTCAAGATACCCGACTTTCACCATACAAAGAAGACGTAACTATATTAAATTTCAATTCAGATGTTCTTTAGCTTTTTTCTATGTAAACGATAAAAACTATAAGCACAATAATCAAAAATTGAAAAAGACTAAAACTTATAAAATAAAGATTATAAAAAGCGCAGTAATTATACAAAAATATATTACTTCTATCAAACCCATTGATAAGAAGCTAGACAAACTAAAGCTTTAACTATGAGATCAAAGACTACACAAAAATATCAAAAATTGAACAAAAAATATTACTTTTATTTCAGCCCAAGAATCTAAAATTAGTAAAAATTAAAAACTTTAACAACAACAAGAACAACAAACCCAGTATGATCCCAATAGGTGGGGTTTAGGGAGGGTAGTCTGTACGCATACTGTCACGACCCAAACCCCGCACCGGTCGTGATGGCGCCTCTCGTGAGGACGAGGCCAGCCAACTAACCCAACTCATCTTTTTAAAATTAGTTAAACATAAATAAACAACTTAAATATGACTTAATAATATTCATTAGCGGAAATACAACCCAACACAGCTCTAATCGGGGTGCCACAAGTCATGAGCATCTATCTGAATTTGAATCCACTACAAGGTCAAAAGTATACAAAACTGGAATAGTGAACAAAAGAGAGAAATATGGTGCTGCGAACGCTGACAGTCACCTCCTTAACTCATATAACTCTGCCTCTGATCGGCCGAACCCGCTTCCTGGTGAAAAAATACTTGCATCTGCACACGAGGTGCAGGGAGTAAAGTGATACTCCAACTCAGTGAGTAATAAAGGTAAATAACAACTGAGCAGTAAGAAATCACGTAAAGCAAACCATCATGCAGTATAGAAGCAAGGTACAATCCTTTGAGAAAACAGGGAAACTGTGAAATCTTTGGAAGTATCTTGGCTCAGTTTAAATCTCTTTTGAAAATGATCTTTTCAATAGTTACGAAATAATTTCAAAACAGTTAGTGCGATAAGCACAGAAAATCCGCCCCTCGGACACAATTACCACAGTATAACAGGTAAAAAGGCAAGTAAATATGCAAGATGAGCACATAAATGTTCGCCCCTTGGGCAATGTCTCAAAACAGTACCAGCCCCTCGGGCTCAATATCAATCGCTCAGAACAGTATCAGCCCCTCGGGCTCAGTATCAGTCACTTAACATAATATCAGCCCCTCGGGCTCACTCTCATATCACATGGGTACCCGTGCTCACTGTGGGTGTGCAGACTCCGGAGAGCCCCCTTACGACCCAAGCGCCACTACAAGAAATGAGGTTTTTAGTGATAGATTTCGATTTCAATAGTGACTATATTATTCGCCACAAAAAGTAGGTGATTTAGTGGCGATGTATTAAATTTGCCACAAATAATTACACCTTTGGTGACAACTATCATAGTTGCCATGAAAAGGGTACTTTTAGTGACAAATAAACTCAGGTCGCAACAAATACTTGTAACTATACCGCTAAATTTCACTTTCCCGCTAAAATAAAAATTTGATGCAAAAGTTTTAGTAGCAATTCATAGATAGTCGCCATGTATAAGAATGCGTGGCGACTTAGTAGCCACAAGAAACCAAAAAAAACCCTACAATTTTGTTTCAATAAGGTAAAAAGATCTCTTTTCCAACTACAATTCTTCCAAATAAGAAAAACCTAAGGAAAGAAGTTCTATATGGTGCAACTACAATTTCGCAAAAGTAAACTAGCGAAAAAACTTCTCTGTGCTCACATCAGATTAGGAACGTTTCTCTGCTCAGATTTCTCCAGGTAATATATTTTTCCCTCCTTATGTTTTATGTGAATTCACTCGAAGTACTCCAAAAGTCATGATGTTATGGTTTTCTATTAAAGGAGCTTAATCCGCTAGATGTCTTCACTCATTACATGAAAAAATTTGGTGTTCTTCGTGTTCAGATTTTTCAATTACAAAGCTATTTTTTTTCTTTTAGTCACTCATTCTCTATATTGCCTTTGGTTCTGAATTTATATCAAAATTTCTCCAGCTTTGCCATTAATTTGCAATAATTA
This sequence comes from Nicotiana glauca, assembly GCA_026770625.1. Taxonomy (NCBI): domain Eukaryota; kingdom Viridiplantae; phylum Streptophyta; class Magnoliopsida; order Solanales; family Solanaceae; genus Nicotiana; species Nicotiana glauca. The sequence continues at coordinate 1,108 of MU673996.1, read as the reverse complement.
GCATATGTGGATTCTGAGTTCTGCATAGTTCTTCTCTGCTATTTCTTGAAAATTGCCATCTAGAACAAAAATAGTAATGACAAAGGGAAGAACTTCGATACCACTTGTGAGTTGTGTCTGATGAAATCTCCCAGCAAAAGGAGGGTGTCTATGGTGTGAAGAGAAATTAGCTCCAAAAGTTAATCGGTTGATAGTACCATTAATGGCTAATGAAGCTTAGTTACAGACTTCGCTCTGTTTAATGGATCCTGTGCGTTTGTCTCAATAGTTCTTATCAAATTGAATTTTCTGTTATACAGATTTTGACATGCTTATGCTTCATATTTACATCTATTTTTAGGAATAGTTATGTACTAGTTGCGGCTGATAATCACCTCGCTTACTGGTTTACATGGGCAGATGCACTTTATAATAAGCAAATTACTGCATATAAACAGTAATGACACCGCCTGAAAATTATTTATCCGTAGCCTAAAGCTTAATCTTGACTCGTAGCCTAACTGTTAAGGGACTGACTATCATGTTTGAGATCAAGGGTTTGATTCCACTAGGCTCTGAATTTTAATGAATTTTAGAGCTCTTTTTGTTTCTAAAAATGGACGCCCTACGAGATCAAACTCCTGATCTCTCCATAGATGAAAAGAAATAGCTAAATCAATAGGCTAAGGCTTGGTTGTGTAAGCTAAAGCAAAATATGAACTAGGATTATTTGTCATGACCCAAAATCCACTAAGGGTCGTGGTGACGCCGGGCACCTCTGTCAGGCAAGCCAACTAAATTATCAATTAAATTCTCTTTTAACACATTTGAAAATCTAGGATTTTTCCTTCCATTTTTTATAATTAAAATAATTTCTACTTCAATTCAAATTAAGTAATAACTACTAGTACACATCTTTCAAAAACCATCCAGAACCCGGTGTCACAAGTGCATAAGCATCTATTGATAAGGAAAATAAATTATAACATCTGTCCGAAATACAGTGGACAGGGAATAAATATAAAAATGCTGAAAGGAACTACACTAGCTGCGGATCGCCTCGAACAATGCAGCTCACCTAGTCCCAGAATCATCCGCGCTGCTACGCCCAGTAGGCCGCTAGAGGTAT
>MU673995.1:42469-67080 GCA_026770625.1 Nicotiana glauca | reverse complement strand
TTATAATTATTCTCACTTGTATTATTTGTATTATTTTTTTTATTGCTATTTTTCTGTATTTTATTTTTCTGTATTTCTATATTTTTCTTTTGTATTTTGTATTTATTTTCTGATTATATTTCTATTTTTATGGTAATTTCAATTAAAGTGCAAAATGTTATTTTTTTTTCTTTTGATTTTTCTTTAAAAATGAATTAATACTAGATTTGTAAAATTAAACCCCCTAATATATGTGTATTTTTTGTATTTTTATATTTATTCTTTAGTATGAATTAAAATGCAACAATTAACACCAATTTCAACAAAAAATCACAAAAATGGTAAAATAATAAGAAATTATTTATTTGAATCTTTTTGGAATAAAATTGCTTTAGGGCAAAAATCACGTGCTCACAAGACTTACTACCACCAATACCATGAATATTTTTATTTATTCGGGTAGTAACAAATTTGCTCTTTCGGAGCTCTCAGTGATTTTGTACTACAAGATCTTTTGTCACACCATCCATATTGTGAATATCTCCTTCACGGAGAAAATCATATCATAATAATTGTCACGGTCAAAATCATCATAAGCAAAATAATTTCTTGCTTTAATTTTGCCTTTAAGAACCTTTTATAAAACATGACAAAACAAATTTTGGTATACCACATGTACGCGACCAATGACATATTCATGTAATTACACAATAATATTTATTCTCTTTATTTCACTCAAACATCCCTTAGAGGTGAGTTGTGTGATATTCATCTAATCATGAATTGCATGTCTTTATTTCTTTATCACATATTACCACATTCACCTTTAAAAATGGGTCTGCATTCTCAATGCTTATCACAAGTCACATTCTCTTCAAGGAATGGATCATAATTAGCGATGTGCTTCATACCAATTTGATGGTAAACATTGCCTTTACATTTTGAAGGACTTATTTTGAGAACCCTTGTTGTTCTCCTTTTATAATCATTGTGATGATTATTATTATTTGGAACGCTCATGTTCATTGTTCAACCACTTGTCTTCATTTAGACTTATTATGCACTGCTACCACATTCACTTCAAGAATAGAGTTAATTAAGTGGGACAATCTTCATGCCTTTTCATGAAAAATATATTATTTTTCTTTAGTCAGCATTATATAATCAATATGGTACATTGGGACTCAGACCCAATGTCTCACAAATATAAAGGCATGTTAGGCCATAATAAATTGGGACTCAAACCCAACTCTTATCATTATGGAGCATCAGGAATTGATCCTGATGTCTTACCCTCAATCAATGGCATAATAGGCAAAATAATATTGAGATTCACAAGCCTTAATTTTAATTGCATACCAATAACGTTGTACACAGCTAATTTGCAACTTAACAAATCAAATTTGTTTTCTTAAATAAGTGTACAAATCTCAAATCAGCGTAAAACTTTATCAATTATTTTTAGCATCTATATGAAATACAACCGTTTGTAGTCGGAATATTTCTTCTAAATTCTATTAGAGTTTAAATGGATCATAAAATCATTGTCATAATATTTATTGAGCCTCTTAAAAAAATATTGTTGTTTTCGGGGTATACCATACCTATTGGATTTGATTTAACGTCATGACTTTCCTTCACTCAATTCAACCAAGCAATGAGTAAATAAATTTATTAAAAGTACAATATATAGGTAACAACACATATACAATACTAATACATAAATTCAGCATTTATATTACCTGAAAAGTGACACTATAAGTAATAACTTACGAGTTGTAGTTTATGCATCATTTATATAAAATACTTTAAATGGTAAGTCAGTAGCAAGCATCAAGTAGGTCATGGATACTTAAAAATACCTCTTCTAGTAGTCATACTAATCATTGTTTGCTTTCAAATGATACAATCATAAATTATGAAGTATACTTTCTCATTAGCTGGTTTGTTTTTCAAATTTCGAAAGGGTAATTAATCAACCTAGATAAAGATGTGAAGTATTTTTTATTTTCTTCAAGATGATTTATGCTTCTAATCAGTATGATCAATTTTTTTTATTCCTTTTTTTACTATATTCCAGGGCAAAAACCCAAAAGGAAAAAATATTCATTCAAGTAAAAAAAAATATTAAAAGCGGCAGGACAGACTGAAGATAGTTAACACACAAATATGCATAACACAACTTATATAACATATCCTTTGTTACCATGACATGTATCGTATCAACAATTAACTGCTACTATGATTTTCACATTTAGAACTTCGAAAATTTCAATCCATTCATATGATATAAAAGATGTAATATTAATATGTGCTTATGCAATACATGTGCAGTACGAAGTTGTGTGCATATGTGATATTAAAGGAATGACAAGTATAAGATAATCATACATTCTTACGTTTCATTACTTACCATATGTAGTTTTCTCTTTACATCTAACCATGAGATGATATATATGGCTTCTAATTGTAATCTTTTCGGATGTAGGAAATTTTTTGTAGATATATATACAATTGGTTAGAGACTCGTGCTGATAACGTGTTATGAAATAAAAGCAATTTAGTAAAACATGAACAAGAAATAAAAGCAATTTAGTAAAACATGAACAAAAAATATAGATAGAGAGAAGGAAGAGATTTTCTTCTTCAATTGTGTGTATTTTCCTATCTATTACAAGGACTTTATATAGGCATAAAATGTGAAGAAAATATATCATTGAACATATAAAGTATGTCATTGAATATATCACTAAGCATTTGAGATGAAGATCATGGAAGAAGAGTAGACATCCACCATGATATGATATTTATAATAACAATACACAAGATTTTATACATATTTGCACCTAGTGGATAAAAAAATATCACAATTTCGGGATAACTAATCTCGGAATAATTATACCGTAATTTTATTCCAACCAAACATGGTATAAACTCATCTCAATTTTAATTTCGGATTAATTATCCCTTATCCCTCGTACCAAACGAACCCTAAGAGATCCATACACTTTATATGTATGCTTCAAATCTTCTCAACTACCAATGTAAACTTTGTTTGCACACCCAATAATTTTTCGATCAAACTAAGTTTCATGTGACTCATTACCATGATTTATAAGTCAATTTTTGAGATTCACCCTGTGACACTCACATCATGGGAGTACTTATGGTAACTGAAGTTCGTAACTAGTTTCTTCTTGTGTGCGCATCTTCAAGCTCGTAAGGGTAAGCAAATCGTTCCCTACACATTTATTTTGCTATCATCATGCTCATCCCGCTGAACACAGGCTCTGATACTAGTTGTTGGGCTCAACCATTCCAAATATACTCTTAACATGGTCTGATAGTTGTCCATGTTGGCCCAACCCGCATGGTTTTTCCTAAAAGGCTTCACATTATTAAGAAATCATACACCTTATATGTAGGCTCTTAATCTTTTCAACATTAATATTGGATGTTGTTCACACGTCTAACAATACCGATATATTATCACAACTTACTTAGTATGAGTATTTAAATTTAAGATTATGAGATTTTAATAACTTTACTCTTACTTCAAACTATTAATGTATACTTTACTGTAACGACCCGATCTATCATTTTGAGCAATTGCACTTTGCTCGGTAGTTTTCGGGTATGAGTAGCTCTGTATGATGTATTATGACTTATGTGAATTATCATTTTGGGTTTTCAGGTTATTCGGGATTGATTTAGAAGAATGATTCTCAGCTAGAAGCTTTAAATTTGAAAGGTTTGATCAAGTTTTGACCTTTTAGTATTTGACCTCGGATTGAATTTCTGATGGTTCCATCAGCTCTGTTGGGTAATTTTTGACTTTAAAGGTCGTCCAGATTGTGATTTGGAGGTCCGTGGTAGAATTTGGCTTGAAATAGCAAAAGTTAAAATTTTGAAAACTTTGACCGGAGTGGACTTTTTTTATATTGGGGTCGGATTTTAATTCTAAAAGTTGGAGCATGTTTGTAATGTCTAATGTGATATGTGTGCAAAATTTGAGGTCAATCGGACGTGATTTGATAGGTTTTGACATCGGTTGTAGAAGTTGAAGTTTCAAAGTTCAATGATTTCGAATTGAGGTGTGATTCGGCGTTTCGATGTTGTCATGTGCGTTTTGACGCCTTGAGTAGGTTCGTGTGATGTTATGTGACTTGTTGGTATGTGAATGGGGTCCCGAGAGGCTCGAATGAGTTTCAGACGAGGTTCAGATCATTTTCACTCCATGTTGCATGGTTGAAGATTTTTTGGTTCTGGTGTGACCGCACCTGCGGAGTGTTGGGCGCAGGTGCGGAGCCGCAAAAGCGGCAGTGTTATCGTAGAAGCGAGAAAAGGAGCAGGCGTGAGGATCGCAGGTGCAGGTGTTTGGACGCACCTGCGCAACCGCAGATGCAGTTCATGAGCGCAGAAGCGCGATCGCAGAAGCGACTTAGGACTGCAGGTGCGGGGGTTGGTGAGCATGGCTATTTTCGCAAAAGCGAATCATTTACCGCAGAAGCAGCGGTCGTAGATGTGGCTATTTGTCGCAAATGCGGAAACTGCTAGGCAGAAGCTATAAAATCGAGGTTTTAGTTATTTTCTCATATTTTGAGATGTGTGGCTCGGATTAAGGCGATTTTTGGAGCAATTTTCATCACAAGGATTGAGGTAAGTGTTCTATACTCAGTTTTGATTATATTTCATGAATCTATCTTCATTTTTAGCAATTGATTGATGAATTAAAAGAGGAAATTGGAAGTTTGGCCTAAAGTTTCATAACATGAAATTTTGAGTTTTGAATACCGATTGGAGTCGGATTTGAGTGAAACTAGTATGGTTGGATTCATAATTGAATTGGTTGTCAGATATTGTAAGTTTTGTCGAGTTTTGAGGCGTGGGCCCGAGGTGTGATTTTTGGCCGGAATTGGGATTTGATGTAGAATGTGATCTTTATCAATTGTAATTGTTTCCTTGGGCTTTATATGATGTATTTGAGTTTATTTTAGCTATTTTGAGCCATACTGAGGTCCCTACGTGCGTGATGGCATTCTTGGAGTATCGCTTGGCTTGCTCGATGTCGGAATTGGCGTGCTTAAGATAAGCAACTCTTTTAAACTTCGTGTTGAGGGTATGAAACCCTGAATTGTGTGTTATGTGATTGGTGTTGAGGTGACGCACATGCTAGGTGACGGGCGCGTGGGCGTGCACCTTGTGAATTGTGACTCTGTTGTTCCCAGGGCACTAAATAGTGGCCCCATTTTTGTTTATATATGTGTTTTCACCATATGATAAAGTAAATGAGCTGTACATCATGCTAGATATCATGTTTAGGCTTCATGCTAATATTGTTGGGACCCGTAGTGGTTGTTTCTCTCATTGATTTCATTGATATTTCGTACTCAGTCACATTCAGGCATTGATATCATATCTCAGTCTTAGTTGTTACTTATTGATACATCATATCATTGTTCTGGGTCAATTTTCACGATATTGTGAGCCCGTGGGTGAGACTAGAGAGTGATGACTGAGTGAGGTAGAGAGCCTGATTATGAGTGACAGTTATGGGATCAGGATGCACGCCACATCTATTATATTGATGATTATGATAGCACTTGGGATGTAGGAGCCCCTCCGGAGTCTATAACAGACCCCTAGTAAGCGCATATTATATTATTGAGGGATGAATTTTCCTGTACATGAATTTGTCCGAAGTATTGATATATGGAGATGGATTTCCCTTTTTCCTCAATACCGAGTATACATTGTTGAGTATGTTCCGGGATAGATTTTCCTGGGCTGCATGGGTCATATACGGTACCGGGTGGTTGAACAGTTATATATTATTGAGGGATGCATTTCCCTGGGCATGGATTTGTTCGAAATACTTAATACCTGGAGATGGATTTCTCCAGAGGGTTGGATTACCCTTAATCCTCGGTACTAGGCGCTTTATAATCAGTATTGTATATATTTCGGGATGAATTTTCCTGGGCCATATACAGTACCGAGTGATTGAGTGAGATGCAGTGAGGTTGAGTACCTTGAGAGTGTAAGTACATGATTCATCTATGAGATACATGTCATAGGCATGCATATATGGCATACATGCACAGAGACGCATTTTCCTCATGTTGTATGGTGTCACATCATTCATGACTTTTTACACACATTGATATGTGGGCATAGAGTGGTACTTCACACTTGTTACTTGGAAAGGATTTTTCAGAAAACTACAGTTTTCAAACTATCTCATAATTCTTTGATGATTTCGACAAAGGATTTGTGTTTTCACTAATATTCTTGGAAAGCGGAACTATTTGCGAAAAAACTATGTAAAGGCTGAACATTTTATTCTCTGAGATTATATCCTTGTTTATATGCTCTACGTTGTATGAACTGCTATTGGTTATTGGTATTGGACCCGACGTATGTTCCAGCTCGTCACTGCCTTCAACCTGATATTAGGTTTGTTACTTTTTGAGTACATGGGATCAGTTGTACTCATACCGCACTTCCTGCACATTTCATGCAGATCTCGGATGCTGATGTTGCTACGATCGATGGTTACTGGATTTGAAGGCGTACTTGCGTTCCTGCTGTAGCTGCCTCTTTTTCACGGTAGCCTTAGATCTATAAACTCTGTTTATGTAATTTTCAAACAGAAAATGTATTCTTTTTATATCAGCTTTGAAACCTCTATTCTAAGAAGCTCATGATGTGTACTACCAGTCCTTGGGGAAATGTAAAAGATTCAGAAAATTCCTTCCTTTATTTAAATACTTAATTGATATTATTGAAATTGAATCGTTAGAAATTGGCTTACCTAACGGGTTGAGTTAGGTGTCATCATGACTAATGGATTTTGGGTCGTGACATTTACACTATTTATGCGATTTTAATATCAGCGTATTAGATAACACCACTTCTAAAGTCTCAACATTTCAGGTTATCAGCCGTTTAATTTAAATTTACTGTCATATTTTTTGGTAAAATTAATTTTCAACTCTTTTAATAATATACTATATGATGCACAAATCAAACTGTTATATTAAATTCTGTAATATAAGACACATTGAAGTATTCAAGCAAAGCACGCGGAGTTAAATATGTAGCCAATGAAAAATATTAGTATTATTTAATCGATCATATTGTAAATTTTAATTCTTTTTATGAGTAGAAATCAGATGAGGATTGTGACACCATGCCTAATGTGTTTTCACTTTCCTTCTTTTAGGGTTTTATGTTCGGTTTGAAGTCATCATCTATTCTTCAAAGTTTCCAAGAAATAATTTCATTTTACATTTCTATTCAAATTGCTTTAGTTCTATATTTGGTGATGAGAGTTTAGGAGGTTGTTAAGAAGCATAGAGACGCGGTTGTTGTACTTGACCTGATCTGAAATGGACTATATAAATGATGTATTTGTAATTGAGTTATGTTATGTATATTTAAGTTTAAATCACGTCAAATCAAATATAAATTTTTGAACGAAAGAAATTGCAGCAATAAAATAAAATCTCTTAATTTTTGTAAAAATTCACCGGCAAAAATTATAGCGTAGTAGGACTTTATGGGAGAAACCAAAGGGTGTCTGCTTCTAATATTGTTTATCCCAAAAATGGACGGCAGATAGATGGAGTATAGTATATAATTTTTGAATTTGTTATTGTTGCAAGCATTGAAATTCAGTACCGCAAATAATGATTTGATTACTCCTAGTGTTATTGGCAACATCAAACCATTATTTACAAATGCTAAATTTTAATATTTGAAGTATCGTGTCACCATCCAAACCGACGGATCGCGACGGGCACCTATTTACTCAACCAAGTACCAACATAATCTCTGTTTCTTATCATACTATAAAACATAAGGGATAACCAGAATAAAACATACTGTAAATGAGCCACAAAGGCCGTCATGAGATAACCAGAATAAAACATAAGGGAATACTCGACATAGGACGACCCGACATGGTATATAAACTCATACATGTGACATATGAGCCTATATGATCGAAATGACCATTTGTACACTCAAAATATAGGGCGACAAGGCCGACAAGGCCATACAAGCGTCTATATACATGACATATGTCTACAAGCCTCTAAGAGTACATAAACGTCATAAAAGTCGGGACCGGATCCCGCGTGTCCAAAGCATACTGACCAAATATGTAACTCCGGAGCAAGGGGAGTGCACCAACACCTTCCGCTTAGCTGATAGCCTACTAGGAGGACCGTCAACCTATCTATCAGGACCTGCGGGCATGAAGCGTAGCGTCCCCATGCAAAAGAGACTTCAGTACGAATAAAGTACCGAGTATGTAGGTCATGAAAAACAGTATATAAAGACATGAAAGAACCTGGAGTAAAGGACTAAAGTTATAAATCTGAATAGCTCAGTGAATCATGAAACATTTATAGTGTTATGTATATGCGTATAAATATCATATCATGCATAGGTATATGCGTATATAACACCATCAAGTCGCGGAGGGCATCCCATCATACCATCTCGGCCTCAGTGGGCGAAATCAATATATGCCAGTTGGTCAAGTGGTAGTGCGTATATAACTCCATAATATTTACACATACCCCATATACATATGATATAATATATGCGTATATAACATCATCTAGTCATGGATCAATGTACATGTATAAATGAATTTAATGTATAATGAAGTAAGTCAATAAGATTTCTCGTAATGTCATAAGATCAATATACCTTCAGTTAATACCACAAAATAAACTTTATCAACTTACATATTTTCTGAGACTCACGAACATACGATATAATAATAGGACACATGAGGAATCAAGAACATAGTCACCCCTAATACTTCTAAAAATAGAGTCATTTATGAAAATTGTGTGTTTGCTCGTTTCATTTGTATCATATGGATCATGCCAAAAGGAAAGAAGGGATAATCTTAACATACCTTATCATAGTTTTCCCAATGACCATGTTGAACTTGTCTCGTCGCACTTTAATCTAAAACAACGATAATAATACAATCATTAAGCTACGATGATGCGACTATCGTACAACGAATAATAATCTTATTTTATATTAAAACGGACAACATTTCCCATATTTTTCTTGCTTTTCCCAAGTCCATAAAAACAACAATAACACGTAAAACCTTCAACTATATACCTTCAGCACCAAAACACACCCAACATCCCAACAACACCAATCATTCTACACAACAACAAGTACGTAACACACAAAACTACTATTTAACACGACAATCGACAAGATTAGATTGGAACCAAACCCCAATTCTTTTTACCATTTTTCCTGTACTTACAACATCATCAATAGGTCCAGCATATAAAAATATGCATTGACATGACATTCCAACCTTATATCGATTATAAAAGTAACATCAAATAGACACCACATGATAAAATAATGACATGAACAACTTCTAGGTATTGTGTGGTCGCTTCTTCTCCTAATTATAATATCATCAACATACTCAATATATTGACAAGCATTAAAATAATACCAACATTATAACCAAGCTATTCCCCACGATTTCTAGCCATATGAAATCATATATACAACTCCAAAATAGTCGAATAAGAGACAACAACTTCTTATATCATTTCAAATGCTATCTTGTAATTCTTCATCCAAATAATTTAACCAACACATATATAATCTTAAGAAAAAGAAATAGGGTATTATAATTACCTTAATTAATCAGAACAAACTCTAACCAAATCTTTCATTAGGTTACAAGCACCTTTAATGACATCACAACACTATAGAGACTCTCTTCTTCACTTAGGCTAACTTTTGAGGTCAGATTTAGGTAAAACCACCTTGTATTCGACTTGGAAACTTGGAAAACTGTTAGAGAGGTTTTGAGAGAGTTTGGGAAATGTTCTTGGTCAAAAATGACCAAAAATGAGCCGTCCAACCCATTTAAAATATTCAAGGGTCGTTCACCGCCTAAGTAGGTCGCAGTAGAAGATGCTTGCATAGTCCCGCAAAAATGCGAATATCTATCTACTCCAATGTTTTACCGGCTAAAGGTTTAATGAATTAGAAAATAAACTCATAGATCTTGAATTTGGTAGGTGTATCATCCCATAATTTCAAATATATTAGGAGAAAAACTCAGCTACATTTGACCTAATTTTAAGCACATTTATGAATGTAGCTTGTGATGACCTTTGCTAACTTTTGTTATAAAACTTGCTTGACTTCAAAATGTAACACATGATTCTCATAAGACTAAAATAACTCATAATATAACATCCTTATTATGTTAAGCACCTCAGTCTCACCCCAAAAGTAGATGTTATAATATTCTCATCTTGTCGACTTTCGATGAAACGCATTTTTTTCAATTTGTTTAGCTTCTAGGACTTCCAACCCTCTTGGTACTTGTTATCCATGATATTAAAGATTTATAACCTCCAAGTTAACACAATTAACTTACTTTATACATTTTTAAAGATGATCTCATTTCTAAGCTTGCATCAATTGAATTATGAGGAACTCTCACGTATAAAAATATGGGGTGTAATATTATTCCCACTTGGAATATTCGTCCTTGAATGTTGACTGTTGTGCTTATTAGTCTCATAACCTATAGCTCTTACGAATACTTTAATATTTTTCTTATCATCTAGGAAATCATTCTATGAATAAATCCAAAGGTAAGGTATTCCCCCATCTAGGCCTATTTCTCACACCACGACCTAAGGTCGGAATTTTTCCAATCTCGTAATTGTAGCTACCTTCTTTCATGCATCCTGTATGACTTTTCCTTATATGTGCACCTATGCGGTTTTTCTCTCCTTTTTCCTCCAACTTTTAGCCAATCTCTAGGCCTCACTTTGTGAACATATACAGAACTATGACAAGTTGTCCCTCTATGCATCGATATGTGTACTGAAGTTATTCGTTCGGTACTTTGTCGAACTTACAACCATTGCTATATATTGTTTCATAGCCTTAGTTATTTATGCTTATCGATTTACTATATCTAGGTAGGTCATACTTACAATACCATAACTCTTACTTAGGTTTATTATTACCAAGGTCTGCTACCCAACTCTAGATTACTTTCTCACTACTTATCATATATGTATAAATCTAAGTTCTTTGATGCTTCCTTACTATTCATCTAAAGAATGACAGCCTAATCTCCTCTCCTACGTTGGAGCTTTTATACATTTATTAATGATTCACCTTAATATTGATCTATAATCTACCATTGATAACTTGTAACCTCTCATGTAATACCTTCTCACTAGGGCTCACGTCTCATCAGGGAACATATGCAGTGATTTTCCTGATCCACCTAGGATGACACTATACTTTAATAACCGTATTTCATGGCATCCCAATGTAATTCATCTTATGGAGATATTCTAATCCCGTGCAATTTATGAAATCTCTTATCTTTAAATTATTACTCAATCAAAGGTCTAAACTTCATCCTATTAACTATCACATATACATTTTTTTTCTACCACTATGGAAGCATTCCACTCCTTCTAAATGCTTCTAGTCTTAGAGTCCTCTGAGTTCATTCAGAGCTTTCCATAACTTATGGAAACCATCACCTCTCTTATTTTATGGGATTAATCCCGAGGCCTTACCTATTCTTGTCACCTTCTCACTCACCTTTTCTTATCCTTATGCTTATCTACCTAAAACCTTGTCGTTCTACCATACTTCATCTTGCGGCCTACACATATTGATTGATACTTCTCGCAACCTTCCTTTAACATTCTAGCATCATAGATTTCCTTTTGTGCCTTCTTAGTTGTCTTTAAACATAATAAATCACTTTTCTTTGTCGTTCTACCACTTGCTGCATGGATACTTGACTTATCTTAGTGCCCACGAATACTAGAATTTCCTATAACTCATATGATCTCAAATATCACTTCTAATTTATTTTTTTGGTTCTTTTTTTATCTATTTTATTTATGGAGTGCATCCAATATTGTAGTGAGAATATTGTTACAAGGCCATTTCTCCTTCAAGTTATTATGCTTAGGTTGAAACCTTCTTCCTTATTTCCTTAGCTAGTCTTTCGGTGTAGTACTTAGGGAAGGCCCTCCGATCCTTGTAAAGTTGCGAGCTTATTACATCGTACATCCAGCAAAATTTTTGATGTTCTCCATGCTTGTAATTACCCTTAGTTACTTACCTCCACAACCTTGTGCTCGTAGGGTTGCATTGGAACTGAAATTTTGACTGTCTACCTAGTGGTACTCTCTTTTTTATTTTATTTTTGACAAAAATTTGCTTTTTATTTCATCAAAAAAAAAAGTCATTACATATCCAGATTAATGCTGACCATTAATATCTAATAGCTATTTACAAGTAATTCTGCCTATGCATGCACTGATGAAACTATTAACTAAGGCATTCTATTTACAAGTTGCAACCCTTTTTTCCACTTAAGCTTCTTCCTTCCTTGGATGTGTATATGCATTGCCACTTCTCTATAGAATCTATCAATGTTATATCTACCTTTGTTGAATCTCATTGAATTTCTCTCCCGCCAGATACAATACACGACCATTGCAAATGATGCTACAGTTTCTGCCATTTATTCTTTCTTCTTGGTCATGTTGTTCATCCAGCTCAGTTCTTGGTTCCAGTCCCCAATCTGCCTTGTATGTCCCAGCCATGTTAGTATCCTTTCCCTTAACTTCCTGGTAATCTGACAGCCAAAGTATAGGTGTTCAAACTTTTCCTCAGCCTGTCTACAAAACACACACTCTGCTTGCACATTGATGCCAAATTTGATAAGTCTTTCCACAGTTGCTAACCTTTGGTTAATGGCTAGCCACATGTGGAACTTAAATCTAGAATGTATCTGTGAGTGCAAGTGAATGCTCTTCCATTCAACCTTGTTGAATTGTGGTTGCATCTGGATATATGCCTTGTGGATTTGGAATTTCCCTTTCTTCACAAAGTTTTCCAGAATGCCTGTAATCTCCTGCCTATCTGTACTCATTTTCATAACTTCATCTCTTGCATCCATGATCTTTCGTACCACCCATGTTGCTGTTTTGGGTGTAGGGGTCTCCTCAATCTGTTTTCTCTTTATGTAATAGGTGTGTGCCCACCTAATCCACAAAGAGTCCTTCTTCATGGCAAGTGCCCATAAATGTTTTAAGACTGCTGCCTTGTTCCATATCCTCATGTTCATCATATTTAATCCCACTGCTGACTTAGGTTGACATATTGTATCCCATGCAATTAGTGCTTTCCTGGAATATTCATTTGATCTAGTCCACAAAAAAGTCCTGCATAGAGTCTCTATCATCTTCATAATCTTTTTTGGGATCAAAAATATTTAAGCCCAGTAAGTTTGGACACCAAATAACACTGATTTGATAAGTTGAATCCTTCCTGAGTATGACAGCATCCTTGTTGACCAGCATCTGATTCTCTCTGTTATCTTCTCAACTAATGGCAGACATTGGTGAATGTTGAGCTTCCTTGCAGACAGTGGTACTCCCAGGTATTTGAAAGGTATACTGCCCTCTGCATAGCCAGTAAGCTGTATCAAATCATCTTTGATATGTTGTAGGACTCCTGCTGTATAGATTTAACTCTTTTCAGCATAGCTTGCAATCCTAATGCTTGTGAGAACTTGTTAAATACATTCTGCAAAGCATTAACTGATTTTTTGTCACCCCTGCAAAACATTAAAAGATCATCAGCAAAACAAATGTGTGTTACCCTCAGCTTCTTGCATATTGGGTGGTATCTGAATTCCTTCTGGTTAGCTAGTGTACTCATCTCCCTCTGCAGATACTCCATAGCAATTACAAATAGATTAGGAGACATTGGATATCCTTGTCTGAGGCCTCTCTTTGCAAGGAATGGCTTAGTAAGTCCTCCATTAAGTGTTAAGGAATAGGATACTGTTGTCACACACTCCATGATCTACCCTATAAACTTCTGTGGAAACCCCAAGTCTGTGAGCATGTACCTTAAAAAATGCCAATCCAGGGAATCTTAAGCTTTTTTTAAATCTACCTTGAGAGTGCATCTTGGTGACAGACCTTTCCTGTTATATCCATTAAACAGTTCATGGCTAAACAGGATACTATCCACTATACTTCTCCCTTCTATGAAAGCAGATTGTGTTTGTCCAATTAAGCCCTCAATTACCTTTTTCATCCTTTTGGTCATTATTTTAGCAATGATCTTATACACTGTGGTGCAGCAAGCTATAGGTCTGTAATCCTTTACAGTTGTTGGATTTGTTCCTTTGGGGATCAAAGTTATTGCTGTACAATTCCATGATTTCTTCATCTTGCTTGTTTGAAAGAAGAACCTCACAGCTGCATAGACTTCTTGTTTCACTTCAGTCCAGTTCATTTTAAAGAACTCTACTCGAAAACCATCCACTCCAGGTGCTTTGTCTTTTGGCATGTCTTTTACTACTTCATCAATTTCCTCATAAGTGATCTCCTGAATTAACTCTTATTGCTGCTGCAATGATAGGCACACACCTGCTTTGATAATATCTGTATTAGGACATGTTTTAATCCCAGTATCAGTCCCCATTAATTGCTTAAAAAAAGTGACAAACTTCCTTTCCACTTCTTTAGGTTCTGTGATTCTAAATCCCCCTGCATCATACACAGATGTTATTGCATTCCTGCTTGCTCTCATTTTCAGTTGGGCATAGAAATATTTGGAATTTGAATATGCATAATCTATCCAGTTAACTCTTGACTTTTGCCTCAGAATTCTTTCTTCTATTGTGCTCCATTTCTCTATGTCCTGCAATATCTTCTTTTCTTCCTCTATCATATCCTGATCTAGGGGACTAATTTTCAGATTGTTCTGCACATACTCTAATTGCTTCCTGTGATAGTTCAATTTTTTCTCATAGCTTACCATCTCTTTATTTATACCCTTTGTTGCAGCCTTCAATTGTTGCAATTTCTGCCATATATTGTCCATAGGATCACCCTCTTTCTTCTGCCTCCATATGTCTTCAAGCATGGGTTTAAACTCTTTATGCTCCATTGTCACCATATACATCTTGAATGGTTTGGGGTATAGATTCTTCCTCTTACATATTTGGATCACTATAGGAGAGTGATCTGATACTCCAGGTTCTAGACAAAAAGCATCCACATGTCCATAGTTTTGACCCACTCAAAGTTGCCAAATGCCCAATCAATTCTGCTATACACTCTATCATCTGCATGTTGTTTATTGCACCAGGTATAAAAGCAGCCTTTTGTGTTCAATGTTGTCAATTGGATTGAGTCAACACACTCCTTAAACTCCTTTATCTCATTCATGGTAACTGGAAGTCCCAACCTATCCTCAGTACTTAGAACACTATTGAAGTCCCTACTTATGAGCCATGGGGATTGAATCTGACTTCCAATCATTTGCAATTCACTCCATAAGTTGATTCTCTCCTGTTGCTTGTTTCTGGCATAGACTACTGTGAACATAATCTGGTTTCCAGTAAATGCATCATTTACTTCACAATGTATACATTGCTCATGAACTTGGACAACATTTAGTGCTACATTTGCCTTCCATAGCAACCAGATTCTACCATTTTCTGCTTTTGTATAGTTGCAGCAGTAACCCCAGTCTCTTGCTACCCTGCATAGTATTGTTTTTGCTTTTCTCTCTTTTACTCTTGTTTCTAAACAACCTACTATATCTACCTTATTCTTCTGCAAAAATATTTTCAATTCTTTTTGCTTGTGGGGCTTGTTTAGCCCCTTTATATTCTATGTGCTTATGATCATGGGGGGTGTTGTATATCACCTGGACCCAGACCCCCTCCCTGTGCAAATGTTTGGCTCAGTTCACATAATACCTGAAATCTATTTGCATTGTTTCCTTCAGCATGACTGTGCTGCTTATCTAGTGATTGGCTTTGCTCCCCATTTACTGAAGCATTTTGCACCAACTTGCCTTTCTGTTTTGTTCCACCTTCATGTAACTCTTCCCCATCTCCTGTGATATTCTGCATTCCTTTTATTTCTTCCTGCTCTTCATCCTTCTCCTGCTGTTCTTTAGGTTTCCATTCTTGAATTATTCTTCTTCTTCTGCCCCTATTTCTTCTCTTAGGAATTTGGAATTCTTCAGTTTCCTCAGGCTTGTTTGACTTCCAGCATTCAAAGACATCATGCCCAAAGTGGAAGCATTCAGTAAAAAACCTAGGTTTCCATTCATACACAATTTCCTGTTGTTTAACACACGTTGGAGTTATAATTTTAACACTCTCCACTAGTGGTTTTGTTATATCAACTTTCACTAGATTTCGTGGATAAGAGATCTTTCCTAGCTCAGCAGTGTATTTATCAGTGTACATTGGAATCCCTACACCACTTGATACCTTGCTTAGTGCATCTGCTGTCCAATATCCTACTGATAGGCTAGGAATTTGGATCCACAGTGGAATTGTAGTGATACACTTAGGGTCAAATTGAATGTCTCTCTCCCAGTTTTGCAATATCAATGGTTTGGTATGGTAATTATAAGGTCCTGCTTGCATTACTGCTTCTTTGTCCTTTACATTTGAAAATCTAAAGATATAGTAACCTTCATGATGATATAGAATCTGGGGTTTCTCTACAAAATCCCACACAGACTCTACATAGTTCACCATGGATTTCTCATATGGTGTATCCCCCAACACATATCCAATTAATGCATTATCCCAGTATTCCTTAAGTTCATTCACATCTTCTTCCTCTATTTGTATAATCACCTTACCTTCTTTGTGGCTTGGTGGCACATATTCCAGCTGCAACCCCATTTGAGAATGTCTGTTCTGCTTCCTTGCTTCCTTCGCCTTTGCTTCTACATCAGCTTGTTTGACCTTTTATTCCAGATTTGGATTTGAGATTTGCTTTGATGACCAAGTTTCTGATAATTGGAGTCGTTTTGGACTCGTTGGTAATTTCTCTTTCCCTTTCTGAACACGTATCTCAGTGTTCTCACCTTCACTGTTCCATTGCTTACTGTTCATCAGCTCATCTTCACTTAGTTCCTCTTCTTCTCGAATTGGTTGAAAACCAGCTGGTAAAAAACTTTCAAAGGTTAAACGAGTTACAGTTTGTGCTCTAGAGTTCACCAGCGTGGTAACATCAGCCGCCGGTGCTGGTCGCTTGCGTCTCCTAGCCATCAGAGGCGCACGTTAGCCTGCCTTGGCTTATCGTGTGCCGAGAGCATCAGAACTCCTAACTCGCACCTTATGTGAGCCTTGGCTTATCGTGGCACTCTCTTTTATTTCTGTAATACTTATACGGTACATTTAACTACCCCAACTCATATCTGAATATTTCTCAAGGATTACGATGTCATATCTATGAGACTGAATTCCCCATATTGGGGTTCACTACGTTTATCTTGCATGATCAATTGATTTATATGTATCCTCTTATCTAGACTAACTAGACTCTTCCTGAATCAACTACTAACTACTCGTCGGTCCATTATCATATCTATATTCGGCGTAATCTCTCTTGGGTTATTTCTTTTGTCTTAACTTATCTCTCGAATTGGCTCTTTATCTAGCAAGTTTTCATTCATACTTATTTATCAATAAAATCCTGGGCGGGAACCCAAGCTTTGTCGGGCTTGCATAGTATTCTGGAGTCGCAACATAACTGTAGAATCTGAATAAATGCAATCTCATTCCTTTTGCCTTTTATCGCATTTTTTCCTTTACTATTCCATAGTTAGCTAAACCATATTACCCCTACTTAATACCATATCACATTATCTTCTCCCTTCTTTTCAACTTTGGCGTCTTTTCACATCTTCAATGACTCTTACTTGCCTTGCGGTAACCTTTCTGTACCAAGGATAAATGAATTTCTTACGCACAAGGTGAAATTAGTGTAACTGCCACTCTTAGTCCCTTAAGTTTAACTCTGCTCACAATGCTTTCTTTAGGGTATCGTCTTCTAGAATGGCCTTTAAATGCTATTCTTCTGTTGTCCATTCTATTATCGCCGGTGTCACACCTCCTTTTTATGATTAATACACCCCGTGAAGGGCGTAAAGGAGTTTTTCCAATTAAAGGACAATCGAAACGAGATTTATTATTATTTATTCAGAGTCGCCACTTGGGAGATTAATGGTGTCCAAGTCACCGGTTGAATCCCGAACCGAGGAAAAATATGACTCTGTTAACAGTCCGCGAACCAAAAATCCGGATAAGGAATTCTGTTAACCCGGGAGAAGGTGTTAGGCATTCCCGGATTCCATGGTTCTAGCACGGTCGCTCAACTGTTATATTTAATTTTATCTGATTTCAATACATGTTCTATTTTTATGTGCCATTTTATTAATAATCCGCTTTTATTATATTTATTATTTATTTTACAAGAATTACAACGTCGTAAAAATGTATCACAAACTACGCCGTACCAGTACGCCCGTGGCTTTTAACACATTTCGACTTCGTTTAGATTTGGATTTGGGTCACATAAATGTGCACCCGTATTTGGGAAGGTAATATTATTAACATACGCGCCTAAAGTGACTACGTGTTTATTATCTTTGAGGAAGGCCGTGAAATTTGCTAAATGGCCCATCCCGAATTTCTAAGTATTTTTATCTAAGCATTTATTGAGGGTCCCGCAATTATGTATTTGATTTGGCGAGGCTCGTCTCATTACTTTATTAAAAGGCCAATCTAAAATTACTACTATTCTCTATTAAAGGATTGTCTCTAAAATAAAGAAAAAGTCCTAACTAATTTGTTATATGAACATTTCAGTCTATTGTATAACACAAACAAGTCCAAGTATATTTTCAGACTTGGGGCCTCAAAAAACCCAATATGTATGCGGTGTAAGCCTCTTAACAGTAGGCCTTAAGCAGGCCCAAGCCTTCACAAGTCAAGACAATCTGTCAAATACCTTGGTCCAGGCCCAAACGCGAGATGATTAACTATTGAAAATGGGCCTGTGTTGAATGAATTGAAGCTCAAACTATAGAATCAGGCCACTGGGCCTTGCGTCCAAACCAAAATTTAACTCAATTAAAGGACAAGAACATGCTGAATTAATTTCAAACATACTCTAAATGCATTTAATAATCATTGTAGAAAATTAACATAACCTTTAAATTTTATTTTAACTGCATGTTCAAATTTATTTATTTATCAATTTATCTATGAGTCCTGGACATTAGTAAAATAGGAACCAAGCTGGAGACATGATTTTGGAACCAAAGCAGGCTAATATTATAACACTGAATTACTAAAAATGTCATTACAATTGAAAGCACATGCAATTATTATTTTACTTGTTAATTTCTAACAATCAAAGTTATACTAGGGTGAAAAATAAAGTGCAATCAGTGAAATGTTTTCAGATTTCTCATTACATACTAATTGTCTGAAACTATTTTAGATCTAACAATTTATTTCACTAACACAATAGATTCTAAATTCTACTAGAGCATTATTACAAATACAGTACCATTATAGTCCAAAACATAGTAGTAAAAACAGTCCGAAAATTATAGTCCAATACAAATTCAACTAATCCTATTGAATACAAATTGTCATATTTAAATGTTGTATCTATATAGATTTGATCAGATTTAAACACATATATTACTGATGAAATTTTCAGAACAGCAATTGAACTCCTATTTTCATTGCTCAAGCTCGAAATTACATCAATGTGAGTATAAATGTGTACCTGAGTAGAAAAATATGAGAAGAAGAAGAGTTAGAACTCTAAGTCAGCAACAACAACAAGAAACAAGGACAAAAAATTTCGATCACAGCCTCAAAAACACTAGAATTAAGCCACAGCAAGATGTAAACCAATGAGCAAACAAACTCGATCAATTCAGTGTACTTTCACAGTATTTTGATTAACAAAACCAGAGAAAATCAACAAACAGGCTTCAAATTGAACTGAAAATTAATGAAACAGTGGATTTTTGGATTTTTTGCTAACTTGTAATGTTTTTGAGTTTTTTTTTTTGGAATGAAGAATCTCGAAAATTTGATCTAGGAAGGAAAAATTACTTGGTGAGTGATTTTCAGATTTTCAAAACTTATCAAATGAGGCATCTCAATGCCTATTTATAGAATTAGATTTGGAGGGAACTTTAAATTTCAGATTTTATACTTTAGTCCCTCTTTTATTTCAATTACACCCTTATTTTTTAACTTGTAATTCAATTAACTACCCTTATTTATGAAAAATTATGCTAACACCGCAATCTAGAATCTTCTAACCTAGTGTAATTCCCTATCTACCCCCACTTCACTTAGAAATCTACCCCATTGCCCTTTTCCTATACCCAAACTACCCCCCCCCCCTTCCTTTTGTTAATTACTATTAAACCTTTTAATGTACCCAAAAGACCCCTGAATCTTACTTGAATTTACCAATTACCCTACTGTCCTTCAATCATTTTACCCCTGAATTTTAACTGCCGGATTATCAATTTATAAACCTAATTTTGACAATTAACAAAAATCTAATTAACTACTAATTATAACAAACTAATTATCAGAAATTAACAAATCTAATTCTAGTTCTAATATTAACTGACTATTGATCAGCAATTAACAGCTATAACCAATCAGCTATACTAATAACAAAAGCTAAAATNATTAAAAATCCTAATGCATATGCATATTTTTGTATTTTTTAATATGAATTATTATGCAGCTAATTAACACAAAAATATCAACAAAAATTGTAAAGATAGAGGAAAATCATTTTGTTTAGATTTTAGGAATAATTTGCTTAGGGCAAAAATCACGTGCTCCCAGCCGGAATGCTGTCTCTGAAATTTTCACGATGCCGACTATTATCAAATCCTTCGGTCCCTAATTCATATTCAGTTTATCTTGTTCACTAGCCCATACTTATTTATATTGCTCCAGGGGCTAACTTTTCCTTCTGGTAATCACGTTGGAGTCACCAACTTATTTCTCAAAATGAGGATATGACTTTATGCTTATACTCTTTTATTATTTCAAGGCCTATCTCCTCTTATCTTTCACTTCACTTGGATATTGACTCATTCATCCTATCATATTTTTACCATTATTTATTACATCTTACTCATAATGCTTCATTTACTTTCTTCTTATTCTCATGCTAATATTTCTGTCTATCACTTTATTCTGAAAGCTTCAACAAATATTCTTTTACTTTTAGTTCCCATAGTCCATCCACTAGCTCTTCATGTCGCCTAACATTCTCTCTTGACTAGGGATGGGAGCCATACTAAGGTAAATATTTATCCTTTCTAGGATACCAGTGCCTATCTTCTGAATTTTATGAACATGCTAGTTTTCATCTAACTGTACTATTCTATAGTGTACCATCTAAGTATCTCACAAGGAGAACTATTACCACGTTTGCAATATCTTTCGAAAATGTTAGCTAGCACTAACAATACATCCACCATTTTGGGTTACTCTAACCCCAGCTGGATCCTGATATCCTGTCCTTCTCTTAAACTATATCTGTTAGCTCCCGTACGGCTTATCTGAGACAAGTGTGACCAATTTTACATACCTCTATTATTGTTGAAGGTAACGCAAAATGTTTATATTTCTCTGCTTGAATTATAAATACTGATAATATTCATTAAATGGGTACCTCGTACCCATCTTCACCTTGCTTCTTTTACTTGTTGAAACTTGTATCTACCTTCTAATTCTCTTATTACCTTTTTACCATATGGATGGACATGTATTCATGCCTTAGGGCTCCTTATCAAGAAGCTTACACGACTTAGTATACACATGATCTGCGGAAGAACTCACATTTACTCATCATAAGCATGATGCAAAATCGAGATCCCCTGACTCAACTCTTCCACAACCACATTCAATCTCTTACCTACTGTATTTCTAGATGTAGGTATCATTGTATTATGAATAAAATAGAATTTAGGAGTTTGAATTCTTACAAGTGAGCTCTACCACACGAATTATTGTTTAGCTTCTATGCCTTCCAACTCTCTTGATACTTGTTATCCGTGATCTTTAAAGATTTGTAACCTCCAATATAACATAATTAACTTACTTTATGTACTTTAAAAGACGATCTCATTTCTTAGCTCACATCAATTGACTCACCACATACTCTTACGTAAAAAAAAAATATGGGGTGTAGCATATCAGTGAATATATATATTATTATTTGCAGATCAGAATTTCAGTAGTTGAAATATATACTTGTAAAACATTAAAAATATTTACGGAATATTTCAAGTGTGAAATATAGATCACGTATAAACATTTTGTTATGGTTTCAACCAGATCTCCATTTACACAAAATTTAGAGTCATATAAAGAAAAGAAAAAAAAACGTAATCCTCGTATACATTTGTGTTTTAACTATAATAATAGAAGTAAAAATGATCAATCTATAAATATACGTACAATATTAGAACTGGAGTTCCAACGAGTTTACAACGTATTCCCGCATTTTGTATGAGCTCTTTTTAATATACCTGATAATGGAGTTACGAGTTGGGTTCAGAAGATGAGGGGTTGTTCACGTTATCAAGAATATTAGCGCACACAAAAAAGAGACCCTTCTTTCCAGAATCTCCGTGTGTGCGGCTCCCTCCGACTGTTTTTTCAGCAAATGGAATGTTGGGTACCATTGTTTCAGATATTCTTGAACTCCCCTTGTCCTGAAACTGAAGCATCTCTATGGTTACAACAGTCTTTCAACCAATCTGGCCCTACCACCATTTCAACAACCTCATTCCTTTCACTGCTCACAAAGCCTACCGATATCACCATCTCCGGTTCCCCTTCCCCATCTCTCACAAAACGGTAATTTTTTACTTGATTTTACCTTTGGAGGTTAAAATTGAAGTTTACTTGTTTACCAGTTTAACTTAATGTGAATTGAACAAAGATAAATTGGTGTTTGTGTTGGCAGGGTTATGTGGATACAGACTCTACCAAATGCAGTTCAAGCTCGCATTTTGTCATTTCTTCTTTATGATAGCCGGAGATTTTGTGAAAGTGACTTGCGTCAGCTTGCGGAAACAATGTTGAAGGAGGGCAAGGAGCTTGATTTTTGGGTAAACCGGTCTGCACATCAGCTGCTCGACGTAGTGTCTAGGTCAAACCATGAATGGTTAACTAGCTTGAACTTGGATTCTGAAGAAGAACTAATGGACGATGAATTTAGTTCATTACCCAATTGGCTTAAGGATGCTGCCAACGACAGTGATTTGATGCTTCCGTGGCTGCCTATATCACAGAAACAATTCAACTTGGCAATGCAGTTTAGTAGTTGTGGAGAAAATGATGATCCTTTGAGCGAATTCGAAGAGGGTAAACGAGAAATGATGGATGACGTAATGGAGGAGGTTGATGAAGTAATTGAGGAAGTAGATGACTACTTGAACCCTCAAGTTGAAGAAATGGCTGGGCGCTTGAAAGACCGGTTGTTGTCTCTTCAGTCTACAGCTAAAGCTGTGGAATTGGCAGGGGAAATTTGGCAGCTTTGTAAAGGACGGGGGAAGTCTTTGGCTGTATTGAGCATAATTGAACCTTGGAGAGCTGATGATGAGACAGCTGCAGTTTTAATGTCCAATCTTCTAGACGGGAATGAAGATGAACTTGGTTGGCCCAGTCACATTCTTTGCGCTGTCATTCTTCCCAAGTTGTTGCTTTTGAAAGAACCAGCTTCTCGTGCGTTACTAACAGCAGCAATAGAGTACTCTAAAGTTCATCAGAGAGCTGCAGAGTATGCGTTGCTACTGCCGCTGATTCTCCGAATGGAAGGCATAAATAGCCCTATGTGTGATGTAATAACAAGGATAGTTAAAGAATCTTTGCACCCAGGCCATATTTCTGCCTTCTGCCAGAAACTTCTCTGCGATGGGGACAATCTGAAGAAATTCATCTCCCTTCCCTGTCATCAATGCTTAATTGGCACTAAATTGGCATGGACTGAGTCATTATTTAGTTTGATGCAAAATATCCTAAATCATAACATTCATTTGACTCAAGACTCAGTTGATAGACTTGTTCAGCATGCTTGGGAATCTGCTGAGAGGTTTTCAAAGTCCTTGAAATTTGTAAACTTTTTATTATGTTTTGTCACCAAATGTGCTCCTTTGTTGAAGTCTCAAAAATCTTTACTCATAGAAGCCACTAAGCGTACTAATACTCTGGTGACAAAATCTGTGTTGTCAAAATTGTCTAGTTTGTAAGTGGCCCTATACCCTGTTAAACAAACAACTATGTAAATACATTATTGTTCTTTAACTTGGACCGTCTTTTGGACTTAGTTTCTTAAAGAAACTACTATAAAATATTTACAACAGGTTTGATAGGAACTAACCTGGTTGTTTATACAGATGGTATTTCTTAATAGTTTTTACTGAATCAGATTGCTGTTTTTCCAGTTGTAGTTATAATGATATTAATACCTTATGTTATGCACTACAAGAGAAATGTTCTTCCTTGTCTTGGGTCTGTGTGGGTTCATAAAACTAAGGATGGAT
This sequence comes from Nicotiana glauca, assembly GCA_026770625.1. Taxonomy (NCBI): domain Eukaryota; kingdom Viridiplantae; phylum Streptophyta; class Magnoliopsida; order Solanales; family Solanaceae; genus Nicotiana; species Nicotiana glauca. Next base: position 42,606 of record MU673995.1, on the reverse strand, counting down.
GTTTAACATTTAGGTGGACAAACATAAATGTTGGACGGAGGAAATGTGGAAGAGAGTCTTATAAAAACTCTCTCTCTCTCCCTCCCTCCCTCCCCCAGAGAGAGAGTTTATAAGACTCTCTTTCCCTCCCTCCCTCC
>MU673995.1:15608-36910 GCA_026770625.1 Nicotiana glauca | reverse complement strand
CCCTCTCCCCCCCCCCCCAATTTTGTGTTCCTTAAATCTATTTCAGGAAGGTGTAAGGTGTACTTCAGATTTACACTAAACATAAATAATTTAAAATATTTCGAGTTGATAAAGATTCTTCAGGAGGAATTTGTCTTTGAGTTTGCATATGGTGCTGTATCTCTTGGTAGATGCTAAGATTAAGAGAATTTAGCATTGTACGGATTATTCTTCGTTAAAAGATTGTTATGCTCACAGCGATAGGTAGCAGGTAATCATCAATCAACCACTACCAAGAAATGCTCTCTGGAGTTAGTTTTCTTTTATTGATACAACCAAAATAAATCAACTTATTTTTGCTCTTCTGCAAGTGTCATTGGTCTATGAATAACAACCTTTCAAAGCAATTCTAACTTTGACCTTAAAACTTTTAATGAGATGTTACATGATAAAGGAAGCTTATATACATTAGCTTCTCTTGAAATATAACCAGAAAGAAGGCTCAAACAGAAAAAAAGAAAGAGGGCACTCAAATGATAAGTAACATAAACTTGAACGACTATCGTTCTTTTTCAATGTGAAGACTTCAGTGCCCGTTCGCCAATGTTTTTGCGGACTCAAATCTGGGGCCTTTTTTCGCAAACTTGGTTTTGGAATAAAGATTTAGATAATCTTGAAAACGGAGATGGCAGGGATACAAGAGCTTTGGTGCTGGAGAAATCATGGCCTCACCAGCAGGGTTGTAAAAGGTGGCAATGGAAAGTCTGTTCCCATCCTTTTCAGCCATCACTCGGTGTTGAATGCTCTTGTACATCCCATTGCTTAAAATTTCGATTTGATCACCAGTGTTTACAAAAATTCTGTTGTTCTTGGAAGGTGGAATTTTAACCCAATGTCCGTCTTTAAAAAATTCCAGACCAGGAACTTGTTCGTCTTGGAGTAAGAGAATGATACCACCAGCATCAGTGTGCTCACGCAATCCCCTGACTAATTCAGGGTGTGGACATTGAGGATATATTGCCACTTTTGTTCCAACAGAAGGACCCTTGCTTCCTGAAAATGCTTCCTTAATGTAACTCTTCTCTAGGCCAAGGTTCTCACACATTAGTTCTGAAAGATTTTCAGCAAGATTAATCAGCTGATCAATGTATCCATCTACTGCGTTGCTGCACATAAACATGTATCCGACATAGTTCAGATGTGGTATTCAATAATTTTAATAAAAGACTTGTTTCACAGATAGATTGTCAGTGACATATTTTAAGTGCATGTCATATAAGTTGTATGTGTGTGCCGCGCATTCTAGTATAATTGTTAAACTGTTGAATCTTTATGCTCTGGTGTTCCAGACTTACCAAAGATCTTTTGAGAGACCTTCAATCTCATAGATGTTAGAACTTGGACGATGCCAAAGAAAGAACGTGCTTTCCCAGTCTGTGTTGCTGATGCTTTCTTTCTTCTCTAAGCTCATAGGTAGCTCTGATTCATAGAACTGTTTCTTCATATTGGCTTCATAGTGCTGAATCACGAGCTGCTTCACATTGTCCATCAGGTTAGTGTCAATTCCATGGTTCTCTATCTGCATAAATTGAACATTTCTGTTAGTATCAATTTCTTAAAAGTGCTACTACAGAAAAGCAGAAGTACAGCATTCATTACCATAAAGAAGCCCCATTTCTCACAAGCGTGATGGAGAAGTGCCATGGTTGCACTTCTCTCCTCACCGTCAAGCTTACTGAAGTCGATCACAGGAATCTCCATGTTCTTGTTCTAAGTATGAAGGTAAGAAGGTACTTGGCGGAGTATATATATAGCCATAGGAGTAAAATAATTTTTACCTAGTGGGGTTGATAAAAAAAAGCAGTTAGATTTGAATAACAGGTAGTTGTAGTTGTAACCTAATTACCTCATTCGAAGGAGAAATTATTGGGTACATTGGGATGAGCAAGGAATAGTAATGAGTCCAAATTCACTTCATACCAAAACCATGTGATTATAGTGTTATTTTATGTTTTGACAATCTACAGCCGATTTGTGTCTTACAAATAAAGCTTTATTTACTTGAGTTTCAATGTAAAAATATTTCCTGATAGGATGCTTCCATGCCACTAAATTCCTTTCATGTGAACTTTCCTTTTTCTTCTCTGTATTCTTCTGGTCAACTAGGACTTATTTTATATTCTTTTAGTAATGTTGGAAACTTTACGTACGGTAGTTGGTATTTCCTCAAACTGCAATTCGTTGGTTTGAAGAAACCAGGGGCTGTGAGTGATGGAGATCAATTGCCTTTGTCTAGAAACCAGGGGCTGCGAGTCTCTTGAAGGCATTGTGATACTTTCCCTGCGTCGTCTGTTCATAATTCATTCAAAATAGGAACCTGGTTTTGTTTAAACCTGGCCTTTGTCTATGAGTAATATTTCACTCCCAATTAGGATCCAATCAAAGTGACAAATACAGAATATACTCATCTACGGACTGCTCTGATTAGATTATGAATCTTTTTTTTCCCAACTGACCAATTTTTCCTCAATGAACGAGGATTACAAAATTTAACACCAGGATTTGAGTGTGCATGGCTCGTTAGTTCAAGTACAATTGATATCATTTCTTACTTGGCGACCATATAATTTCTTTACGGCCTCATGGTTTTATCCTCAGGTTGTAAACTCAAAAGGTGTCTCAGCAGTTGAATTTCTGATCTCATTTTATATGGACTCCTAACTTTCTCGCCATTCCGATATGAAATTTGTCTTGGACAAGTTTCCCGGTAGATCCCTTTCAGCCACCAACATCAGTATGCTGTTACATATAATTTTCTTTGTATATATGTCCAAAAAGATTAGTTAAGTGTTTTACGGGCAACAATTCTATGCAGGTCTAGAACCTTGTCGTGGCAATTCAAATATCAGATATTCGAGTGGCAAAGTATGAGTGGTTAAAAAACATCCCTATTGGGGGATCTACTTTGTAGGTAGATTACAAGGAAGTGCTATGGTTTTTTACTTGGGCATTTTGGGGAATAATTACCTCATATGACTCCTTCCTAATTTCCACTTGATCAATCTCACCAAATGTTTCTAAGTCATATGTATGGTGAGTGTTGAACGTTCCTTAGTGGGCGTTTGGACATAAGAATTGTAAAATTTTCAAAAAAAAGTGAAAAAAAAAAATTTCAAACAAAAATGGCATTTGAAATTAGAGTTGTGTTTGGACATGAATATAATTTTGGGTTGTTTGTGAGTGACCTGAGTGAAAAGTTTGAAAAATAGTTTTTTTGGAGTTTTTCAAATTTTCGAAAAAAAACCCAAAATGCAACTTCAAAGGAAAATTAAAATTTTTACGACCAAACGCTAATTTTGAAAAAAAATAAATTTTTTTTATGTCCAAACGGCTCTTAAAATCCACAAGTCGCAAAGAGGTGCACTTTCCTGAGTTTCGCAAATTACAAATCTTCCGGTGAAGCTAAGCTATGTGCTTTCTATTTCGTTCAATTCAAACTGCACTTTTTACATGACAAGCTAAGTTACTAGGTAACTAATACGGAAGTTGGAGTATTATAATGTACTCTGTTTCGTTGATGTGTCGGAGGTAAGGGAAAAACTCGCTCGGAGCGTTTAAATCAAGCATACCGACATACTATGGTTAAGCGATTTAATGCGATGAGAATATATATTAAATAATCATGATTAAGTGTTAAAAGTATATGTAGGAGCATATTGCACGTCTATTGGTTTGGAATAAACACGACGGGCTGGTTTATACCAAATCAATAAATGCATGACATGTGTTTTCACATAATCTTTTCTCTGTCAATTACGGCTAATTAATACTATATATTCTCATTTCAGTAAGTTACTGTTTACACATAAAACAATATAGTTGAATTTATATGTTGTAAAGTCTAGAAACACGTTGGAATGGCACACTGGAAAACCACTCTTTATTGATATTCAATACACATGGTACAACATATATTTTTATCGTACAAACCAACAAGAAGTCAAGATAAGAGCAAACACTATATGATAAACATAAGAGAGATCCTATAGAGTTTTAGTTGGACACGGCTTGTCATTTGAACTCCGCAAGGATAGACACGGTCTAATAGATGTGGTTTCTAAATAAGTGAATTAATTTGATTTTAAAATAATAGATAAATTAAATAAAAAATATAATACTTAGCCTTCAGATGAAGACGAAATAGTAGTTTCGGGAGCAGGGCTTCCGGGCACAACAACAATGGTATCAAAAAATAAGAAGATAAAATTATATTAAGGTTTAAATAGAGTGTAGCATATGTTTGCCAAGAAAATTCGTGTCTTTTATAATGATAATATAGCTCACTATTCGTAGTTGTACCTAGGGAATAAAGTCCTAGGATCAAGCCCCTCTTTAATGTCAATTATGAGGGCCATTGAAGAGTGTGTAACAACGGGCAATGAATGCCATATTTCTTGTAACTGGTAGTATACTTAATGTTGTAGAATATTCTTCATTAAGTGCTACCGGGTGACAGACATTTACTTCATCTTTATGAGTATCATTCTTTCCGATAACAGACGGGATCATTGCCTTCAGTTTCAGCTATCTTCTGTCTTCGGCTCCATGGGTCACTTCCTCATGCGATCATTTAATATAACATATTTTACCCTATACAGATAGTCCTCCTGCTTTCCAGTGGCATGCCTTTGTGTCACTGGAAAGTTGGTAGAAATATTCTTTTTGGCAGGAAATTTACTGACCCCTCTGAAAAGTTTTTGACGGTTGATTAGACGCACGTCTCTCCGCATTTAATACCCCGAACACGCGCCATCCCACGATTTAGCATAACTTTTGCCGGTTATCGAAGTAATTATGGCCATGAGTTTAGTCGCATATACCTTTACTTATACGCATCAATCTCCTTCATTTACACTTCATAATACTCTAAATTTTGTAAGATTTTCTTTACTCAACTCATACTTCAACTTTAACATTTCTTTAGCTTCCTTCTTTGAGAGAAAAAATCTTCTTATGATAAAAATGGCCTTTTTTCAAGAAACCCTAGCTTTTCAAAGAACAAAGGCAAAACTGATGATGTTGCTCCCCCTACGATGAGTACCATCATCAAAAAGAATCTGATTACCACCAAATATTTTGAAGAGAAGTACCCTTCTGCTCACCCTCGTAAGTGGGATGTTAGCATATACCCTTCTTCTATCTGTCTTACCAGTATCTCGGCAGTGAAGGAAGACTGCCACTGTCAAGATTTGGATATTAATGCTCCCGGCCCGGTGGAGCGGATAACTTTACCCAAGAAGGGTTTTACATATTTTTACATGTATCCTTTCACTTCGGGAGCATTTTCTTTGAGCGAAGAGCTTGACTCCATCATTATGAAGTTTTGTCTCCGCTATCAGGTGTGTTTGGCATAGATAAGCCCTTTCGTGTGGAGGACAATCACTTGCCTTTGGTGCATATGCCAGGAGACGGGAGAAAAGTTATCCTTAGCTCGAGTGATGAACCTTTATTCCCCCATAATCACCCGCAAGGTAATGATAAATTTCAGCAAGCATAGCCACCATGCACTGCTATCCAGCATGGATGATGACAACGATCGTGGGTAGATGGAATGATTCATCTCAGTCGCCACTAGTGACATCATCCCGGCCACGGCTCCGGCTTTCCTAGAATTATGGAACTACACACGCAAGTTTATCGTTTGTTTCTTCTTCTATTAAAGATCATTCCACATTATTATTGACTCTTCTTCCTTTACCTGTTTTAGTGACTCAGTGGATTCCACCTAGGTTTAAGGGCTTGGATAAATGGTTCCAGAAATTTTTAGATGTTGCTACGCCCGAAACCCGCACGTGGAAAGAGATGTCCCTGAAATATGGTTGAAACGCCAAAAATCATGGTAAGTTAAACTCATCTTGTTTTTACCTTTTCACATAAGGAAGTTGTTTGACTCTTCTCTCCTATTAAATTCAGGTTCACCCAGGGCTCAGTTATCGTCCTCGATGATGACGTTCTAGTACGGGTGCTTCTTCCCGGAGTCCCCGACCGGAGAACAAGCAACCAAAAAGAAGGCATTCCTCTGCGGCCGGGGGAAAGAATAAGAGGGTGATGAATGTTTCCCCCGAGTCATCTTCGAAAGTTGTGGTGACGAGCCCCCCGCCCGGGCTGGCCATAGATACCATGATGATTAGCGATGATGGGGAAGCCAGTGAGGAGGGCTACACAGAAGATGGAGACCTTCCTCAACTCAATAGATTGCTCAATCTATTGAGTTAGTTACATCAACCAAGGACAATACCCCGGTGCCTTGGGGGGGGGGGCAGTTTGAGATGGTGGAAAATGCCAACTCCCATTTCTAGATCCCAGTCGATGCGCCCGGTAGTGTGAGGCTGAGTACCGGGTCCCTGCCATCTTCGGTTGACGAGAAACCAACACCCAGCACTGCGCTTGCTGGAGCCACTTCTCATCCTTCAATGCCATCAGCTTCTTCTCCTTCTTTATCGACTTTTTCACCAGCAACTGTTACATCATCTCCTTAGTCGCATCTATCCAAGAAGAGGATGTTCCTTCCCCCAGTCCCCGATTTTTGGGAACTTGGGGCAAAATTACGCTGCACCTCAGAAGATCCACAAAGGAGGAGGAGCGTTTCTCTCTCGATCTCTACTGAGCGCAATTTGCTATCCTGGCCGGTGGAATTTGCTAATTATCTGAAGCCTTTGGCTTCAAAATAAGATTGGGAAAAATACAAGCTCTCTCGGGAGAGTGCTTGTTGAACATTGCTATGCACAATGCCACAGCGGTATACTCTTCTATCTTTGATTAAGTAGTATTTTGAGTTTGCCTTTCTTGTTTCTCAGGCCAATTTCTTTACTTTCGAGGGCCTCCAAAGGTTGATTCGAGATAAGGAGGAACATACCTCCGATCGGGATCAACTTTTGGCCGAGCGGGACCAAATTATTGCTCCCCTATCACAACTGGAAGCCAAAGTTGCTGAGGCTGTTGAGTTGGAGGCTCGTCTGTAGCAAAGCGAGTAAGAAGTAGAGATCCTTAGCCAAGAGATTGCCCCTGTTCAATAGGCTAGGGCCAAATGGGCTGAAGTCCGTAGTGTCGTTCTTGCTTCATCCGATCGCGAGGTTGCCTCCATTGAAAGATTAAATAATTTGGAGGCAGCCTTCCAAAACTAAAGAGCTTGCTACTGCCAAGGTGAAATATTCCAAATTGGAGGATAAGTATATGAGGATCATTAAGTATAATAGACTTTTCAGCTCTATTGTCTGTGATCTCGATGTTAGCCTCTGGTCGTTAGATCCGCATGGGAAAATCTTTCTACCGAGGTTGACCAACTTAAAGAAGAACTCAAGCGTTGAGCGGCTTCTCTCATTGTTGAAAAAATATATGTTATGTACAACATTAGGAGAAAAACCTTGGAAGAGGCTAAAGCGGGTGTTATTGACTTTGATGCCGAAATCGTTAAAGCCCGTGAGCTAGAGTCAACTGCTAAAAGCGGTCTTCCAACCAGGCCTAATGCGCCTGGTTCTTCTAGTTCTGGTTCTAATACTCTATAATTGAAAAGGAACTGGAAAGCGGAGATATTGAAGGCTAAAATGATAAATATCAAGATATCGAGCGGCGAAGGATCTACCCACTTCTCCTAGGGGAGAGAATGCTTCTCTTCCTCCAGGTTCCAAAGATGCAACATCTTAGCTTTTCATTTCTTTTACTAACTTTTGTACTTGTGCCATTTTGGCACATTCTTTATAAATAAAAACACCTTTTGCTCAAGTATTGCATAATTCTTTCTTCGTTCTTTTTCTTGAACATTTATTAAGTTTAATCTTTGTGTCCTTTCTCGTTTACGTGTTTTGTGCAAGTTTTACTGTTTGCGTCTGATTATGCAAGGCTTCGGGTGTATTTTCTCTCGAAAGCATTTGGATTTCGGTCACAAGTTCTTCCAAAATCAACGTTTTATCGTGAGGGTTTTCATAAGAGAGGGCCCTCTTATGTTTACGATGCTCTTGAAGAGGACGTCTCATGTTCATTACAGCACTATCCTTTGAATTACTTGTTTAACTTTCAAATGAAAAAATCAATTCATCATTCATACAAGAAGGACTTTACTTTATTCCTTACATTTTCAAAAAGTACATAAGCATTCATTATGCTAAAAGGAATTGTCATTTCTTGTGGCTAACTTGTACAATTTGTTTCTATGAGGCTGGCCACGCAGTCCCCGAACCCGATGACATAACTATGCTTCTGGGTTTCTCATCTCGTTTGAAGCGGCAGTCGTTGTTGCCGTATCCTCATATCATTCTCCCCTAGTGTACGAATACGAAGAATGCGAATTGGAATGCTGGAAGTTTAACACCTTCGAGGATTACACTAATGAATTGCTAGATAATCTTCAGTTCGGTAACAAACTTCACTTCCCCTTAGAAATTTATGCTATCGAGCCAAAGAATATCTAATAATTCCCTAGTGTCTTACATTTGTGAACAGTCAGGTAACCTCTTTTCGATAGCAAACTTAACTTCCCGTTGGGAACTTTGCTACCGAGTAAAAGATTATCTAACCGCTTCGGAGTGGTTCTTCGCTTATGTGACTTGTTATTAAAAGGTATTATTGTTGTTGTTGAAACCTTTCTTCATAGTATTCTTTCCCTAGTTGTATCAGTAAAAACCTTGCCGGAAAAACCCAATTGGGACAAAAACTGGATAAAGGAAAAAGAGTGCAGCGCATACTTTCAGTACATGTGATGTTTATCAGCAATAGTATCTCTTGATATGTGCCACGTTCTAGTTGCTTAGTAAATTTTCTCCATCTTGATTCTCCAACTCGTATGAACCTTTCCCGGTGATAGCTGAAAGCCAATAGGGGCCTTCCCATGTTAGACCTAGCTTCCCTGTATTGAGTTCCCGGGTGTTTTGAGTTAATTTCCTTAGAACCAAGTCTCCCACTTTGAAATAACGGAGGTTGGCTTTTTGATTATAATATCTTTCTATTCTCTACTTTTCCAAGTCCCTGCGTTGATCGAACAACTCCAAATTGACCAACATTGCTTCATTGTTTGCTTCTTCATTTGCCTGAAAGTATCTCAAGGTAGGCAACCCTACTTCCTCCGTAATCAAGGCTTCTCCTCCGTAAACAAGGAAGAAAGGAGTATCTATTGTGCTCGATTTTACGGTTGTTCGGTATGCCCATAGTACTCTAGGCAGTTCCTCGGGCCATTTGCCTTTAGCTGCTTCCAATCTCTTTTTGAGTTTTGTATAATCACTTTGTTCGTTGATTCCACTTAACCATTTGCACTCGGATTATAGGGCGAAGATGTGATCCTTTTGATTTTCAAGTCTTCAAGTAACTTTGTGCCCTTTGCGATTATAAAATGTGGCGTTGGCACATGCTATCTCTTTTAGTATCCCAAATCTGTAAATTATGATCTTCCACACAAAATCCACTACTTCATGTTCGCCGATTTTCTGATAAGGACCTGCTTCAACCGACTTAGAAAAATAGTTATTCAAATCAAACGAAACCTTACCTTACTAGGGGCCGGCAGTAGTGGTCTGATGATATACATTCCCCACTTTATGAACGGCCATTAAGACAAAACTGAGTGCAATGGTTCTACTGGTTGACGTACCAACAGTGCGTAGCATTGATATTTATCGCATTTTTGTACAAAAGCTTTGGCATTTTGTTCCATTAGGGGCCAATAGTGCCATGCCTTGTGTCCTTACCAACTTTAGTACTAAGGAATTTGCACCCGAATGATTTGCACATATCCCTTTTGTGGACTTCTCGCATAACACAATTAGCTTCGGAAGCTCCCAAGCATTGGGCCAACGGGCCTTGGAAAGATTTCATGTACAATTGGCCTCCATTAAAGCTATATCGTGCTGCTTTAGCTCGCAGTGGCTGGGATGCGTTGGGGTCTTCAAGCAACTTTTGGTGCTTGAGATAATCAATGATCTCATTCCTTTATTCCCATACCAAATTAGTCGTGTTTACCTCGTAGTAGCTATATATGTCTAGACTCGAGTACATAAGTTGTACTACCGTATCGGAATTCAATCTCTTTATTTTCGTTCTTGAGACCAGGTTAGCTAATGCTTTTGCTTCCATGTTTTCTTTCCTCGGGATATGCGTAATTGACCACTCCTAAAATTGAGCAAGCAGAGCTTGAACCTTCGCTACGTATTGTTGCATGCACTACTTTTTGGCTTCGAAGATCTTATAGACCTAATTTACCTGGAGCTGCATTTGATTTCTATGACCTCAGAATCTAATCTCTGAGCCAATTTGAGTCCTACAATCAAAGCTTCATACTCCACTTCATTGTTAGTCAAAGTAACCATTCTTATGGCCTACCTTAGGGTTTCCCTCGAAGGCGTGGTTAACACTATGCCAAGCCTAGACCCTTTTATGTTGGAAGTTTCTTCCGTAAATAGGGTCCAAACACTTGATGTCGATTCTGACACCATAACTGCTTCTTTGGTTGCCCGAGGTAGCAATCTCGGACAAAAATCAACCACAAAGTCGGCCAAAACTTGTGACTTAATCGCAAGGTTTATAATCTATGTCAAACTCGCTTATTTCGATGGCCTATTTGGCCAGCCTACCCAAAAGTTCGGGTATATGAAGGATATTCTGCTGGGGAAAGGTGGTCACCACAGCTATTGGGTGACATTGGAAATAAGGCCTTAGCTTCTGAGCGGTTACTACGAGGGCCAGGGCTAGCTTCTGCCAATGCGGGTAGCGAGTTTCTTCTCCCGTTAAAATTCTACTAACGTAATAAATGGGAGATTGCATACCTTCATCCTTGCGGACTAAAACGATGCTTATCGCTACCTCCGAGACGGATATGTAGATTAACAATTTTCACCTTCCTCCAGCTCCGATAGTAACGGAGGACTTGAAAAGTAACTTTCAAATCCCTCAAATCATGATGGCATTCCGTGGTCCAGTCGAAGTTGTTCTTCTTTTTTAGCAGCACGAAGAAACGATGGCATTTCTTTGAAGATCGAGAAATGAACCTGCTTAAAGAGGCGAATCTCCTTGTGAGCCTTTGAACCTCATTTACGAATGATAGACGGTCTGGGATGTCTTTGATGGCTTTGATTTTATCGGGGTTAACCTCAATCCCCCTTTGTGACACCAGAAATCCCAAAAACTTGCCGGAGCTGACCCCGAACGCGCACTTCTCGGGGTTAAGCTTCAGTTATGCTTCCTTAGGATGTCAAAGTTTTTTTGCTAGTATTTAAGATGATCACCTGCGTTCAATGACTTAACAAGAATATCGTCTATATAAACTTCCATGGTTTTCCGTATCTATTTTTCAAACATCTTGTTTAGGAGCCGCTGATAAGTGGCTCCGGCGTTCTTTAGCCCGGAAAACATCACATTATAGCAATATGTGCCGAAATTCGTTATGTACGAAGTTTTTCCTGATCTTTTGGGTTCATCTTAATTTGGTTGTACCCAGAGTAAGCATCAAGGAAACTCATGCACGGTCATTGCATTAATCATTTTATCGATGTTTGGCAATAGGAACGAGTCCTTTTGGCACGCCTTATTCAAGTCCTTATAGTCTGTGCATGCGAAATTTATTCTTCTTCTTAGGTACTACTACTGCGTTAACTAGCCAGTCCGGATACTTTACCTCTCAAATCAAGCATGCGAGTTACCTCTTCTTTGATGAATTTATTTTTGGCCTCGGCAATATGACATTTTTCTATCTTACTAGAGAAATATTGGGATCCAGGATTAGCTTGTGTACGGCCACTTCCGGTGGGATACCTGTCATATCCGCATGCAACCACGAAAAACAATCAATGTTAAATTTAAGATATTCAATAAAACCATACTTGAGCTCGGGGTGCAGTCCTGTCCCCAAGTGAAATTTCCTCACCAAGAACTTTTCGAACAATGCTACTTGTTCAAGCTCTTCCGCTGTGGACTTTATTGTGTCCATCTCTTCTTGTACAGAGAAATATCTTGGCACTTGATAAGATTCCTACACCTTTTCCCTCTGGTTGACTTCACTTGACTTGGGAGCAGGTGCCAGTTCCTGTAATTGCTATGTCGTATTCTCCTTCCCTTTGCTACTGGAGGTCAAAATTGCATTCATCTCCCTTGCCACCGATTGATTGCCTTTTATCTGTTTAATCCCCTCAGGAGTTGGGAAGTTCAGAAACTGGTGATACGTTGATGGTACAACCTTCATCTCGTGAAACCATGGTCTTCCCAAGATAATTTTGTAGCCTATATCACCATCCAGCACCTCGAAAAGGGTGGTCTTCATGACCCCTCGGTGTTCGTGGCAAGCAGGATCTCTCCTCGGGTTGTCATGCTTGCTAGGTTGAACTCGGCGAGAAGTTTTGTGGCCGGAATGATGCTTCCAGTAATTTTGGCTTGTTCCAATACCCTCCGTTGTATAATATTGACCAAATTCCCTGGATTTATCAGAACACGTTTGATTTTAAAATCTAATACATTTAAAGAAATTACTAATGCATCGTTGTTGTGCGGTAGCAACAATCCATCTGTGTCTTCCTCTGTGAAAGTGATGTCGTCTTCAGCGACTTCCCGGAGTCTCTTGTTGTGGGTTACTGATACATTCATCTTTTTGCTGCCGAGAAAGTAACCCCGTTAATCTCATGGTATTCGCACCACAAATTAGGATCCCTATGGGTTGGATCAGATCTCATCGGCTTCGGGAACTGTGCTTCTTTAATGTTCCTCAGAGCCGATACCAGCTATACTACACTGACACTGAAGTTTTATTTTTAAAGTCTGGGGTAGGAAGGATCTCGAGAACCTGACATTTCCTTGTCCCGTAATGACCTGTTGTTCGGGCCGCGATTAGTTATTCTATTGGTAACAGACCTGTCTGTCAACCGGAAGCCTCTGCCACGTCTTTCGGCTCATTCATAGGGCAAAAACCGTCTCCTACAAGACTGTCTATCTATGTCGAAATTGTCTTTTAATTTCTCTTTATTATTCTCCCGGCCTTTAGCCGGCACTGGGAAGCCAAGCTGATCATCCTCAATCCTTATCTTTAACTCGCACCGGTTGTGAACATCCGCCCAAGTCGTCACTTGCAACTCGAAAAATATTTCTTTCAACTTCTGATAAGGATCTAAACTTCTCGGATTCAAACCCTTGGTGAATGCTTCAGCCGCCCATTCATCCGGAACGATCGGGAGCAACATCCTTTCCTTCTGGAATCGGGTTACATGTTTCCTACAGCAACTCGTACTCTCCTTGTGCGATCCTGAATATATCGGCCTTCTAGGCCTGCACCTTTCTAGCCCCGGCATGGACCTTAATGAAAGAATCTACGAGCATCTTGAAAGAGTCTATGGAATGCTCAGGAAACAACAAATACCACATCAAGGCTCCCTTTGTGAGAGTCTCTCCGAATCTTTTCAGCAAAACTGATTTAATCTCGTGGGGAGCTAAACCGTTCCCTTTCACCGTCGTTATGTAGGTGGTGATATTCTTCTGAGTGTTTGAAGTCCCATCATATTTTGGAACGTTGGGCATTTTTAATTGCTTCGGGATCCATTCTGATGCCGCAATTAGTTTGTCTGACAGTTGAGGAATTTCTTTGAGTGCTGTTCTTTCAGCACCGGTGGTTCACCTGGGATTTGGTCCTTTCGAGCGTTCAATTTCCTCATAAATCCTATGATCTCGTTTTTAAAGGAATTGCTCTTATTTTTGTGACCAGATCCGCTCCCTCAATCCCCATCAAAGCCGACCTCGCCCCTTAGGGGTGTTGTTGTCGGCCCTCTGCATTTTTTGATTTGCGGGAACATCAGGAGGAACTGGACATCGTCCATTCATGTTATTGGAAGCACCTAATAATAGAGATATTGCAAATAAACAAGGGTAGAAAGTTTTGACGTAAAGTTTGAGCGGATAAGGAAGGGGGTATTTATAGTTTTCAAACGACGGTTCAAATCCAGAAGTGGCCGACTAGAACCTAACAAGCACTTAATGCCATCGAGACGTGACTGACAAGATGCTTCACTCATTTTTTCATTTCTAACATGGAGTATCGAGATGAGAATCGGAAGCTCATATCATTTCTCGTCGTTTACTCTTCGAAAAAAGAGGGGACTATCTGTATACGGTCAAAATTGGGCTCGTCTACTGCACGATAGATCGAGATCAAAACACGAGGGATTGAAGATCGACCCCGAGTCCTATCGAACCAAAATACAAGGTTAGAATGTATGTCCTCGAGAACATTGAGTCCATGACCTCAGAATCGCCCCTGACCCCGAACGAGCTCGAGGAAACATTATTTGTACAAACAAAAGGAGACCGAAATATCTATAACCGATCGAATATTACAACGTTAATCTCGGCATGTATCAATAAGAAATCGGCAATTCAGCAAATCAAGAGATTTTTATCTTTTTCAGAATTGTACCTAAAGTAGGACTCCCTACTATATAAAGGGTGTATGATTACTTGTAAAGACACATTGTAACACGCATACAAAAGAGATATAATATTATGCTCTTTTTGTAAGCTATTGTTCTTCTGTATCTGATATCATTTGAATTGCATCCAGTTCAAGTGAGACTTACTTTTCAGGGCTATAACTGTTCAAGTCATATGGTTCGAATTGACTTTGTCATTGTTCACTTTAATTATCATTCAAATTTGTCGCTTTATGTCAAATTAATCCACATATCCTTAAATCACTTACAAATTCAATTATTTTTCGATTTTGAGGGTAAACAGTTTGTTGTCTACCATGGGGCTAAGGATAATAGTGGTTATTTGATACAAATGAGTCCGGTCACCATGGTGAAAATAACAAGATAGCGCTCGGTAACGAGGTTTCGCCCATTGATACTATCGAAATTCCAGTTGCGGACCCGTTGGACGCTAACTTGCATGTGGCTATTGACACAAACCTGCCTACTAACCTAAGAATAGGATCTGTAGTGGAGCCCAATCAAAAACACAGAATACTCAAAATAATGGAGGAGATGGGATCAATTTATGGATGATCTTCGAGATGTTACAGGCTCAACAGTCTGCGATAGCTCAGTTACAGAACTGAAGCCGCACACCGAGCAGAATTGAACCCGATCCATCCCAAGAAATTACCCGCAGGGAAAAACCGATCGCGGAGAGGCCGAATGAAATTTGAGTCGGGTACCAACCCCGAGATCATAAAAATGCTCGAAGAGCTGACGAAAAGGATTAGAATTAGGGGAGAAGAAAATCGAAGCAAACGACAACAAGGTAGAAACCTACAATTCCAGGGTCGACCAGATCCCAAGAGCACCACTGATACTGAAAGTCTTGGTGAAGTCCATACAAAAATCTTTCCCTTCGAGTGTGGCTCCAAAGCCAATCCCTAAAAAATTCTGCATGCTCGAGATTCCTAAGTACAACAGAACGACTGATCCAAATAAGCATGCCAATTCCTACACATGCGCCATCAAAGAAAATGACTTGGAGGATAGTTATATCGAATTTGTCTTGCTGAAGAAATTCGGGGAGACCCTGTCAAAGGGAGCTATGATATGGTATCACAACTTACCTCCTAATTCTATTAACTCATTTACTATGTTTGCATACTCTTTCGTGAAGCACATGTTGGGGCTATCAAGGGCGAGACCAGGAAGTCGGACCTATTCAAAGTAAGACAAAAGGATAATGAGATGCTCATAGAGTTCGTGTCCTGCTTTAAAATGGAACGGATGGACCTGCCACCGGTCGCTGATGATTAGGCCATTCAAGCTTTCACCCAAGGACTCAATGTTCAGAGTTTGGTTGCTTCACAACAGTTGAAGCAAAATCTAATAGAGTATCCAGTTGTTACTTGGGTTGATGTGCATAACCGATATCAATCAAAAATCAGAGTCGAGGATGATCAACTACGGGCTCCTTCCAGGACCGTTTATCCTGTTAGACCCATCGACAAATCCAAGAGAGATATCGACCGCGAACCAAGGTCGAACAGGGATCGATACCAGCTGTACAATGGGGATCAAAGAAAACAGCGGGTACAGACGGAGTTCTATGCAAAATGAAAGGAGAAATGATCGAGGCCAAAGTAGCCGAGGACTCATGAACAAAAACGGTTTTGACAGGCCTATCAGGCCTAAAGAAGCTCCAAGGTTATCAAAACATAACTTTAATGTTGATGCTATTGCCATCGTATCATCAATCAGATGCATCAAAGACACTAAATGGCCTCGACCTCTACAATCTGACCTGGCCCAAAGGGATCCAAACCAGATGTGCAAATATCATGGCACTCACGACCACCGAATAGAGGATTGCTAACAGTTGAAGGAGGTGGTGGCCCAGTTATTCAACAATGGGCATCTTCGACAATTCCTGAGCGACTGAGCCAAGAATCATTTTTAGAAATAGGGATTCTAATAAATAGACTGAACAAGAAGAACTTCAACACGTCATTAACATAATCATCGGTGGGTTCGATGTTCCTCAAGGGACGACGTTAAAGCGCACTAAAGTATCCATCACAAGGGAAAAAATGGACTCGAGATTACATACTAGAGGCAACTTTGTCTTTCAACGACGAGGACGAAGAAGGGATCGTGTGGCCCCACAATGATGCATTGGTAATATCTGTACTCATAAATATATCACGAGTTAAGCGTGTGTTAATTTATCCAGGTATCTCGGACAACATCATCCGATCGAGGGTCGTAGAATAGCTCGGCCTACAAGATGAAATCGTGCCAGCAGTCCGAATTCTTAATGGATTCAACATGGCATGTGAAACCACTAAGGGAGAAATAACATTAACAGTGAATGTCGACGGGATCATATAGGAAACCAAGTTTTATGAGATCAAAGGAGACATGAGTTATAACGCCTTGTTCGGGAGGCCATGGATCCACAACATGAGGGCAGTGCCCTCGACTCTTCACCAAGTGTTAAAGTTCCCGATGCCAGGAGGGATTAAAACAGTCTACGAGGAACAACCAGTCGCAAAGGAACTGTTTGCAGTCGAAGAAGTGATTCTAATATCAACACTCGCCACATCAAAGGAACCAATTTCGGATAAAAAGCAAGGGGCTAAAGAGCAATTATTGACACCGGCCACGACCCAATCGGATAAACATGGGACTAATGAAGATGATGATTCCCAGATCTTTTATAGTCCCTAATGATTCCAATGCCATTATTCGAGAAGCTGGAACAGGTCTTACTGATTGATCATCTACCGAATCGGAAGGTATACCTGGCACGGGTTTAACTCCCGAGCTCGGGAAAAAACTCATTCAATTTCTTATAGCTAACATAGATTGTTTCGCTTGGTCCCATCTGACAGGGATCCCACCAGAGATAACCACTCACAAGCTAAGTTTGGATTCAAAATTCTACCCGATCAAGCAGAATATGAGACCTCAGACCGAGGTCAAACACGCTTTCATCAAGGACGAGGTATCTAAACTCGTTCAAATAGGTTCAATTCAGGAGGGGAAGTACCCGAATTGGTTAGCAAACATAGTGGTAGTCCCTAAAAAGGGGAAAAAGTTAAGAATGTGTGTAGACTATAAGGATTTGAATAAGGCGTGTCCCAAGGACTCTTTCCTTTTGCAAAACATCGATCGCATGATCGATGCCACGACCGACCAAGAGATCCTTAATTTTATCGATGCCTATTCCGGGTACAACCAAATATGAATGGACCCAGATGATCAGGAGAAAACCTTTTTCATCACTTAGTACGACACATATTTCTATAACGTGATGCCATTCAGATTAAGTAATATCGGTGCCACTTATCAATGCAAAACCAGATGTTCAAGAAACAAATAGGAAAACCAATGGAGGTTTACATTGATGATATGTTGGTTAAGTCCAGCAGAGGACCATTTAAAACATTTGCAGGAAATCTTCAACATATTGAAGAAGTACAATATAAAGTTGAACGCGGAGAAATGTGCGTTTGGAGTTGGATCGGGTAAATTCCTCGGGTTCATAGTATCCAACCAGGGAATCGAGATCAACCCCGACAAGATCAAAGCCATCAAAGATATCACAGTGGTGGACAACGTAAAAGCCATGCAAAGGTTAATCGGGCGCATAGCTGCCCTGAGGCAATTTCGTCTCGAGGTCTTCCGATAAGAGCCATCGATTTCTTCTCACTATTGAAAAAGAAGAATAACTTCCTCATGACCCTAGAGTGGTAACGGGCCTTGGAGGAGCTCCAGCAATATCTATCGAGCCCACCGCTGCTTCACACGCCGAAGATAGACGAACAAATATACCTGTACTTGGTAGTACCGGAAATAGCGGTAAGTGGAGTCCTGGTCCAGGAAGAACAAGGTACGCATTTTCTAATTTACTATGTTAGCAAGACTCTAGGTGAGGCAGAAACTAGGTACCCTCACCTAGAAAAATTGGCACTCGCTTTGCTAAGTGCCTCTAGAAAGTTAAAATCATATTTTCAATGCCATCCTATATGTGTTGTGACTAGTTACCTATTGCAAAATATAATGTATAAATCCGAGCTCTTGGGGCATTTGACCAAATGGTCCATAGAAATCAGCGGGTACGATATTGAATATCGGCCCTGAACAGCCATTAAATCTCAAATTTTGGCAGATTTTGTGGCCGACTTTACACCAGAACTAATCCCCGAGGTCGAAAAAGAGTTGTTGGTAAACTTGGGGACCTCTTCAGGGATTTGGACCCTATTTATGGATGGCGCCTCGAACATAAAAGTGTCCGGACTTGGATTCGTATTGAAGCCACCAACATGCAATATAGTTAGATAGTCCATTAAAACTATGAAATTGACTAACAATGAAGCCGAATATGAGGCCATAATTGCAAGTCTCGAACTAGTCAAAATCTTGGGGTTGGATCTCATCGAAGCTAAGTGCGACTCCCTCCTTATGGTGAACCAAGTTAATGGAACATTCAAGGTCAGAGAAGAATGAAAGAAAAGGTACCTAGACAAGTTGCAAGTGACATTACATCGACTCAAGAAGTGGACTTTGCAACACGTACTTCGGGATCAAAATAACAAAGTCGATGCCCTTGCTAACTTAGGATCGTCGGTCGAGGATGACGAGCTCATCTCGGGGGCAATCGTACAACTCATGAGATTGGTAGTGAAGAAGGACAAGGCGAGATAAACTCAACAAGCCTGACTTCAGAACTGAGAAACAAATATATAGAATATTTGAAGGCCGGAAAATTGCCCTCAAATCCAAAAGAATCGAGGGCCCTGCGTACGAAGGCATCCAGATTTAGCTTGTTCAAAGACGGAACTTTATTTAGAAGAACATTCGATGGCCCATTAGCAATATGTTTGGTATCGGAAAATACTGAGTACGTTATGAGGGAAGTTCACGAGGGCACCTGCAAAAATCATTCAGGCACTGAATCATCAATTTGAAAGGTAATTAGAGCCGGTTACTACTGGATCGACTTGGAAAAGGACGCGAAGGAGTTTGTACGAAAAGTGATGAATGCCAAAGACATGCTCTGATGATTCACTAACCCAATGAGCTGCTACATTCGGTTTTGTCACCATGGCCATTCATGAAGTGGGGAATGGACATCATTTGGCCCCTTCCATGGGCTCCCGGTAAGGCTCAATTTATATTGTTTATGATTGACTATGTTTTTAAGCGGGTGTAAGCCTAGGCATATGAGAAGTTCAGGTAGAAGGAATGTATCGATTTCATCTGGGACCACATCATATGCCGGTTCAGCATGCCGACCAAGATCGTGTGTGATAACGGGAAATAATTCATCGGCAACAAAGTGACAAAGTTTCTCGTAGACCATAAGATTGAAAGGATCCTATCAACACCTTATCACCCCAGTGGGAACAGACAAGAAGAATCAACCAACAAAACCTTACTTCCAAAACCTCAAAAAGAGGTTAACCAATGCCAAAGGAAAATGGAAAGAAATCCTGCCCGAAGTCTTACAGGCATACCGCACGATCTCGAAATCCAGTACCAGGGCCACCCCATTCTCTCTAGTTTACTACGCTGATGCTTTGTTACCGGTCAAAGTTGGAGAACCAAGTCTTAGGTTCACATATGCAACTAAGGAATCAAATGACGAGGCCATGAGAACGAGCCTGGAGCTATTGGATGAAAGGTGTAAAGTCGCCCTTTTCCGATTGGCTGCCTAAAAATAGCGGATTGGGAGATAATACAATCAAAGGGCGAACCTTTGACATTTTACTATCGGGGACATAGTAATAAGGAAGGTCACACTGAGCACCCGAAACTCAAACAAAGGTAAGCAGGGGATGAGCTGGGAAGGACCATACCAAATTTTTGAGATCACCGGAAAAGGATCGTGCAAACTCAAAACAATGAACAGCGGAGCAACTACTTAACAATTGGACTATAACTCACTTAAAGCGATACTACTGCTAAGGTGCGACCCCATTCATTATTTTTTACTTTTTTTTAACTAACACTTGCAGGTAACCAACAAGGAACTGTGCAATTTTTAGGTCTAAAAGCACGCGGTGCACAGTTTTTCCCTTGAACCGGTTTTGTCCCAAATGGGTTTTCTGGCAAGGTTTTTAACGAGGCAACAGTAGTTCGTTCTAACTCAAAACCGAAAGCCGGTTATGAATCGCTGATCACATCAATAGTATCAAGGGCTTATCTCTATGATCAACCTCGAATACTGGGGGCATTACCCTTGGATATCGACTGTAGCAAGAAAATAAACTTCGTGATTGAATGGTCTTGGCTCGATTTATAGGATTTATTGTAAGGGCCATATGGTCAAATGAATCATTCTCACATAGACTGCTCGATCCCCATCACAAAGCATGTACACATGTATAACTATTATGCACAAGAATAAAAAGAAGTCTCTTCCTTGCGGATAAATATCTTGTCCTTTAAAAAATTTCTTGCATTTCTTAAGAAATTTCCTACATCTGATCCCCTAAAGGTATAGAGCCCAAGGGGAACCTTAATACGAGTTCGCACAATAACTCTCACTCGGGGACTTCCGTCCGAAAATAAACTCGAACGGTCCGGGCCATCGGAGCTCGGGGGAACAAGACCTATTAGGCAACGCCCGACTTTCAAAAGTTACGGCCATACCTATTTGGGGACTGTTATCCTAGACAAGTCCGGATAACTTGGGGTTAAACACCCGAACTAAAAAGTTTACAGCCAAATTAAAATGGCTCGAAGATATCCGAGCCCCGTAACAAAAACAAGGCCTTAAAATTTCTTAACCAGTTCTAAAAGCTACCCTTGACAAACTATAATCTAGAAAAGTATAAGTACTTTGGGGCAAAGGTTTCGGTCACACCGAAACCCCCC
>MU673993.1:52407-70911 GCA_026770625.1 Nicotiana glauca | reverse complement strand
AACAAACCACCAGGCCTCTGATGCTCATACTTGACCTGCTGACAGTTCAAACAGCTAGCCACATATGCAACAATATCTTTCTTCATCCTACGCCACCAATAATGCTGCCGCAAGTCCTGGTACACCTTCGTGGCGGCCGGGTGAATAAAATACCGAGAACTATGGGCCTCCGCTAAGATCAACTCTCGAATCCCATCGACATTGGGCACACAAACTCGCCCCTGCAACCTCAAAACAACATCATCATCTAAGGTCACCTTTGTGGAACCTCCGCGCTGCACCGTGTCTCTCAGGACACATAAATGGGGATCATCAAACTGCCGATCACGGATACGCTCCAATAATGAAGAACGAGCGACCGTGCAAGCCTAACACTCTGCTAGGCTCAGAAATGTCCAATCTCACAAAACGATTGGCCAAGGCCTGAATATCCAAAGCAAGCGGTCTCTGGCTAACCGGAACATAAGCAAGACTATCCATGCTGGCGGACTTCCTACTCAATGCATCAGCCACCACATTGGCTCTCCTCGGGTGGTACAAAATAGTAACATCATAATCCTTCAATAGCTCCAACCACCTCCGCTGCCTCAAGTTCAACTCTTTCTGCTTGAAAAAGTATTGCATACTCTTGTGATCAGTGTACACCTCACATGTCACACCATATAAGTAATGCCTCCAAATCTTCAAAGCATGAACAATGGCTTCCAACTCTAGATCATGAACCGGATAATTCTTCTCGTGGATCTTCAATTTCCTCGAAGCATAAGCACTGATTTTGTCATCCTGCATCAATATCGCACCAAGCCCAATACGGGAAGCATCACAATAAACTGTATAGGGTCCTGAGCCTATGGACAAAACCAATATCGGTGCCGTAGTCAGAGCTGTCTTGAGCTTTTGAAAGCTCTCCTCATACTCGTCTGACCATCTGAATTGGGCACCCTTCTGGGTCAACCTGGTCATTGGGGCTGCTATGGATGAAAATCCCTCTACGAACCGGCGGTAATAACCTGCTAACCCCAAGAAACTCCGAATATCTCAGTAGCCGATGCTGGTCGAGGCCAGTTCTTGACTGCCTCAATCTTCTTCGGGTCCACCTGAATACCCTTTGCTGATATAACATGACCCAGAAATGCAATGGAACTCAACCAGAACTCGCACTTCGAGAACTTAGCATACAATTGAATATCCTTCAGAGTCTGAAGAACCACTCTGAGGTGCTTCTCGTGCTCCTTCTAGCTGCGGGAGTACACCAGAATATCATCAATAAAGACTATCACGAACAAGTCCAAGTAAGGTCTGAACACTCGGTTCATCAACTCTATAAATGCTGCTGGGGCATTGGTCAACCCAAATGACATGACCAGAAACTCATAATGCCCGTACCGAGTGCGAAATGTTGTCTTAGGGACATCAGACGCCCTAATCCTCAGCTGATGGTAGCCAGATCTCAAGTCTATCTTTGAAAACACCTTCGCACCTTGAAGCTGGTCAAACAGATCATCAATCCTCGGCAGTGGATACTTTTTCTTTATCGTCACCTTGTTCAATTACCGGTAATCAATGTACATCCTCATCGATCCATCCTTTTTCTTCACAAATAACACTGGCGCACCCCAAGGAGAAACACTAGGCCTGATAAAACCCTTTTCTAGCAAGTCTTACAACTGGTCCTTTAACTCCTTCAACTCTGGCAGGGCCATGCAATACGGAAGAATGGAAATGGGCTGCGCGCCTGGAGCTAGATCAATACAGATACAATATCCCTATCGGGCGGCATACCCGGCAGGTCTGAAGGGAAAACCTCGGGGAACTCCTGAACAATAGGAATAGAGTCAATAGAAGGAACCTCAGTGCTGGAATCGAAAACATACGCCAGGTAAGCTAAACACCCCTTCTCGACCATACGTCGAGCCTTCACATATGAAATAACACAGCGGGTGGCATGTTCCGAGGGTCCCTCTCCACTCCAATCGGGGAAAATCTGGCAAAGCCAAGGTCACGGTCTTGGCATGACAATCCAATATAGCATGATACGGGGACAAACAATCCATCCCTAATATAACGTCGAAATCCACCATGTCTAAGAGCAATAAATCAACACGGGTTTCAAGACCCTCAAACACTACCACACATGAACGATGGACTCGGTTGAACACTATAGAATCACCCACCGGTGTACATACATAAACAGGGATACCCAAAGCATCAGGGTGCAAAATAAGATGACACATATGAATACGTAGACCCAAGGTCAAATAGCACTGAAGCATCCCTATCACAGACCAGAATAGCACCTGTAATAACAACATTCGAAGACTCAGCCTCTGGCCTGGCTGGCAAGGCATAACACCGGGGTTGGGCCCCATCTCCCTGAACCATATCTCTGGGACGATCGGCTACGGGCTGACCTCTACCTCTGCCGGTCCGAGCTCCACCTTTACGGTCTCAACCTCCACCTCTATGATCCCTACCCCCCGCCTCTAGCTGGCTGGGCGAGCTGTGGATCACCTGGTACCTGAATCATGGGGCGAGGACCCTGCTGCTGAGAGCTACCCGAGGCTCAAGGGTAAAATCTAACAATATGACCGGGTTCACCACAACCATAACACGTCCTCGACTGCTGAGACTGCTGGCCCTGTCGACCTGAATTTCCTCCCTGGAACCTCTGAAGTGGAGGTGCACTGATGGGCTGCTGATCAGAAAAATGCTGCTGAGAACCACCACCGCCTGGAGTACCATGAGAAACCCGGAGTGCTGACTAAAAGGGCCTCGGTGAATGGCCTCTACCATAAGAATCCCTACCTCCAGAAGAGGTACCACTGAACCTATCAGAATGATGAGGCCTCTTATCCGACACATGACCACCTCCTCGTGCAAGGGCCATCTCAACTCTGCGGGCCGCATTGGCCGCCTCCTGAAAGGAAATCTCACTACCATCCCCCATAGCCATCCGGAGACGGATCGGCTGAATCAATCCATCAATAAAACTCTGCACCCTCTCTCGCTCTGTGAGGAGTATAACAATAGCATGGCGTGCCAAATCAATGAACCGCGTCTCATACTGGGTGACTGTCATGGAGCCCTGCTGGAGGCGCTTAAACTGCCTGCGAAGTGCCTCGTGCTGAGTAACAGGGAGAAACTTCTCCAAAAATAACTCTACGAACTGATCCCATGTCAATGCTGGCGACCCTGCTGGTCTAGATAAATAATAGTCCCTCCACCGAGTCTTGGCAGATCCTGCAAGCCGAAAGGTGGTGAAGTCGACCCTGGTCTCCACAATACCCATAGTCCTAAAGATCTCATGGCAGCTGAATAAGAAATCATGTGGATCCTCTAATGAAGCACCGCTGAATGTGGTGGGAAGAGCTTGGAGAACCTATCAAGTCTCCACAAAAGCATCCAAAGACATCGCCGCTCCATCGCTGGTCTGGGCTACAACACCTGGCTAAGCTGCCATAACTGGCTGAACCACTGGGACATGAGCCTAGGGAGCTACCTGCTCCGGAGTACGCGTAGCAGGGTCTGAACTCCTCCTCCAGCCTGAGAAGTGGCTGGTGCTACTGGAAGCAAACCCGCTCTAGTGACGCTCTCCATAAAGCCTGCCAATCTGACTAAAGCGTCCTGAAGATCTGGGGTGACCATGACCCCTCCTGGGACCTGAGCTGGGCCCACCGGAGCTGCTGGGGCTGGAACCACCTCATCATAGTCAATATGAGGCTCCACCTTTGGGACTGCTGCCCGGTGCTGAGCTCTGCCCCTGCCTCGGCCTCTGGCACAGATAGAGTGGAAAGACAATCACTATTTGAGAAACAGAATCGCAAGACAAGAAAGAACAAAAGTGAAACTTTTCCTAACTCCGTAGCCTCTGGGGGATAAATACAGATGTCTCCATACTGATCCCTCAAACTCTACCAAGCTTGTCCGTGAGTAGCGAGACCTAACTAACCTAGAGCTCTGATACCAACTTGTCACGGCCCGAATTTTCCACCACCGGGAGTCGTGATGGCGCCTACTGTCGGAGCTAGGCAAGCCAAGCATTTAAATATTTTCCGATAACAACCCAACAATAATAATAATATTAACGAGTCATTTAACTAAAAGCGGAAGTCTTTAAAACATAAATAACTGAAAACCCAAAATGTGGAAGTTTAATATTTCTCTACCCAAGACTGATGTCGCTATCACGCGAACTACTAAAGAGTGCTACAAACAAGTCTGAATAGAAATACATAAATGTCTGTCTCGGTACAATAAAAACAAACTGAAAACATGGAAAGGGACTTCGGCTTGCGAACGCCAGCTAGGCTACCTCGTAAATCCCTGGACTGAAGTCAGCTCCAGGTCAATATCCTACTGCTGTGGTCCAAAAGCTGCTCCGGTACCGTGATCTGTGCAAAAGAACAGAAGTGTAGCGTCAGCGCAACCGACCCTATGTGCTGGTAAGTGCCTGGCCTAACCCCGGCGAAGTAGTGACGAGGCTAGATAGTACTACCAAATCAACCTGTGCAGTTCAATATATATATATATATATATATATATATATATGCGACAAAAGGAAAGAATACAGAAATTAAACAGTTAAGAGGGAGGGAACATACTATGGGGAAGTACAGTCTGGATATAAATTCAACAATTTAAGTAAGAAACAGGGAATAACAATTATTAAAGAGAGCAGGAAATCAACAGTTGCACGTCATCAACCTTCGTGCTTTTACCCTCATTCTTACCAAAAGCAATCAAATAAAGTGCACGGCATCACCCTTCGTGCTTTCCCTCATATAACTCTCATATCATGGCGCGGAATGATCCTTCATGCAATTATAATCAAATCAGAGCACAGAATGTTCCTTCGTGCATAAATAATCAAAATATGACACGGAATGACACTTCGTGCAAATATAATCAAACCATGGCACGAAATGACTCTTCGTGCAAATATAATCAAAACATGGCACGGAATGACCCTTCGTGCAAATATAATCAAAATATGGCACGGAATGATCCTTCGTGCAAATATAATCAAAATATGGCACGGAATGACCCTTCGTGCATTATCACTCTTCCTCACCCAAACAACAATCACAACCAAACGGGGCGAGGGGATAAACAAATAATAAGAAATGTCCCGGCAAGGGAATTACACAATTAATAGCTAAATCCCGGCAAGAGAGAATAATCAATATACTCAAACCATCCCGGCAAGGGAGAATAATCATAATACTTTCTATTTCCTTCATTTATAACCCAATAGTCTTTTTTATTGTTCGAGCCAACGCTCCAAAGAATTTACAACTCACAATCAATCCTCATACTCTTCACATTTCATAGGATTCATCAATTAACATGGTGTAATCTTAACAATATCGGAATAAGTACAAACAAGGACCCACGGTCATGCTAGACACCAGTGTATAGATACTCGTCACCATGCCTATACACCGTACTCAACATTTAGCAATTTGGAAACAACACCCTAATCCTATTCCCTCAAGCCAAAGTTAGATCAAACACTTACTTCAAATGCTCCAAACTCAACTCAAGCCTCTAGTATATCTTTACCCTTTGAATTTACCATAAAACCGCTCGAATCTAGTCACAAATTACTTGAATGTATCAACAAATGTTAATTGAATCAATTTGAATGCATGAAAATGAATTTCCCAAAGGTTTATTCAAAAATTTCCAAAATGCCCCCGGGCCCACGTGGTCAAAACCCGAGGTTCGAACCATAACCCGGCTACCCATTCCCCCACGAGTTCATATCTATAATTTATTTTGAAATCGGACCTCAAATTGAGGTCCAAATTCCCAATTTTAAGAAAACCTAGGTTCTACCCAAAATCTCCATTTTCACCCATGAAAAACCTTTATTTTAAGAAGAAAACATGTTTAATGATGATAAAGATTGAAGAAATTGAGTAAAAATTGACTTACAAATGATTTGGAGAAGATAGGTTTCTTTGAAAATCGCCTATAGGGTGTTTGAGTTGAAAGAATGAAGAAATGAAGTGAAAAATTCATCTAAGTATGAAAAATGCAAGTTGCAGGTATGGGAATTACGAACAGGAGTTCGCAATTGCGAACCCCGACCTGCTAACATGGAAAATGCGAGATTCTTGTTCGCATTTGCGAACTCGGGCCAAGTGGGGAAGGTTCGCATTTGCGAACTTTTGGTCGCTTTTGCGGAATCCTCCCTTCGCATTTGCGAACCACTGGTCAGAATCCCCTTTCTTTGCATTTGCGGTCCTGGACTCGCATTTGCGAGAAATACTTCGCAAAATGTGAAGATATCAGACCTGACCTGCAACAGTTTTTTCCAAGGTCCAAAAATGCAACTCGACGCCTACCCAAAACTCATCCGAGCCCCCGGGGCTCCAAACTAAACATGAACTTAACCTAAAAAACATCGTACGGACTTACTCATGCGATCAAATCGCCAAAATAGCATCATATGCATAGAATCAAGCCTCAAAACACATGATTTTCTTCTAAACTTCATAAACTTTCAAATTTGGAACTTATAGTCCAAAACACGTCAAACAACGTTCGATTTCAACCAAATTTTACAGAAAGCGCTTAAATCACATATAAGACTTGTACCGGGCGTCGGAACCAAAATACGAGCCCGATATCACAGTCTTTTAATCAATTTTCATTTCCATTTTCCTTAATAATTTCAGAAAAATAATTTCATAGAAAAATTCTTTTCTCGGGTTCTAGACCTCGGATTTCGACTCCGTGCGCATGCCCGAGTCCCATATTTTTCCACGGACCCTCCAGGACTGTCAAATCACGGGTCCGGGTCTGTTTATCAAAAATGTTGAACGAAGTCAACTTTAATCATTTTAAAGCCACATTTTGAATTTTTTTACAGAATTTAACATTTAATCTTTCTGGCTACGTGCCCGGACTACGCATGCAAATCGAGGCAACTAAAAGTGAGGTTTTCTAGGCCTCGGAAGCGCGGAAAAAGAGAGAAATCCGGTGATGACCCTTTGGGTCGTCACACATATATACTTACACTATACTATAAACTAAGTATCTGAACCAGAAGAGCAAAAAGCTAATAAAATTCTGAAAAATGTTCAGGAGGCCACAAAGCAATTGATTTATTAGTATTCAGTAACTTTTATTTATATCTTAATTAAATTGGAGTTTTCCCTTACCTATATTAAATTATTAATTATGTAAAAGAAAAACACATTGGGAAAAGCTTATTCCTTTCCGGGTGAGAAGATTATGCTTTACCAAAATTCAAACTAACCCTCCCTTCCCATTGGTCCATTTAAATTGACATGGATTGCTTATACTGAATCCTGCACCGTAGATTATATCAAAATCCAAGGGTCCTCATTACCAATCCGAAAACCAAAAATTCCACTATAAATGCAACAAACAAGCAAAATACACCCATCCAAAAGTGTAGAGCCAATGAGAACTTCAGCAACATAGAGATTTCGGTTGTCATTTTTGATATATTTTATTTTTAGCACTAAATGATGAGTATTTATTATATCTGCTTTTTGTCATATTAAATTATTAATATCCTTGTGCAATTAATTAAGGGGGGCGTTTATTATGAAGAGAATGTTGTCCAAAATTCTTCTTTCAGTTTTTGCAAAAATGTTTCTGAAAAAACTGAAATTTTAGAATTTTAGTTTAACCATCAGAAAATTTTATTTGAATTATTTTAGATGAAAGAATTTTTAGTTGAAAAAAAAATATGATTTCTGTTTTTTTTAATGTAATTTAATAAAACGGCCAAATAATATTTTTTTTCATCTCAATAAAAGTTGATGTATTCAAAAAAACAATGTTTGGAAAAAAATTAAATTCTTGAATTTAGCTATCAAAGTTGGTTGCTAATTATTTTAAAAAATTAGTAAAAAAGTGAACTTTGTTTTCTATTTTCAGATTGTAAAATATAATATTTGAATTAGAGATCAAAGTTGGTTGCTTTTTTATGATTAATAATAAATAAATAAAAAACGTATTTTACATTTAGAAACCAATTTTGATCGTAAAAATTATATTATTAAAATAAAAAAGCGACCAAAGTTGGTCGCTATAGTCTTTATTCGAATATTTGGTCCTTTTACCTTAGAGACCAAAGTTAGTCGCTATTTAGCGTCCAACTTTGGTCCCTAAACTAAAGGGACCAGTAACATAGCGACCAGGCATGTGTGGTCGTTTTTTGATAGCCCTATAAGCGACCAACTTTAATTGATTTTTATGGTCTTTTTTTACCGGATTTCTAGTAGTGATAGTACATGTTTTTATGGATTGGTGGCATATAAATATCGTAATAATAAATTCCTACTTCGTGACGTCGACACAGTTTTCTCAAGTTGATGATGCATAAATATTGTACGTCATATTTTTCTGTTAATAAACATCAAATGTAAAATCTAAAACTATGATAAATTGAAACAAAAGTGAGAGAGAAAGCGAAAATGATTTTTTTTTTCTTTAGAAGGGAGTAGTAAATAGGTTTCTTGTAAGTACAATGGTATTTCTGAACTACTAGGCCTGTAATCATTGGAACGTTGGTTTGTCTCATTACAAATTATAAATAAATAAACAAATAAAAAATTACGAGAATCGATAATTTATGGAGATTTAGCAATCGGCCCTAGATTGATAAGAGAGAAATGAAGGGAATGAAGAAGAATAGAGGAACTCTGTTATTATCAGAGAAGAATGAAAAGTTTTGCTTACACTGTTTTAGTAACTGCCACTATTTATAAGCTGAGCTAATGACAAGCTTAACTAACTAATTATCTAACTATTTACAATAATGTTATCTTTATTTAGGTAACTCCTATTTCCACACTTCCCCTCAAGCTGGAAAGTACAAACACATTAAGGGGTCGTTTGGTATGAGGTATAAGGAGGTATAAGGGTGGTATAAAAATTTAATACCACCTTAATACTTTGTTTGGTTAGTAAACCAGGTATAAGTTATCCCGGTGTTAATTTTAATACTGGGATAACTCATACCTTATAAAAGGTGGGGTAATTAGCACCGGTATAACTTATACTTTCTTCTTAGAAATTTATGCAATTGTCATTCTTAACACAACATACCAAACAATGAATAAACAACAATCCCAGAATAACTAATCCTAGCATAACTTATCCCAATATAATTTATACCGGCATAACTTACACCGGTATAAATTATATTCCAACCAAACGACCCCTAAGTACTCCCAGCTTGCCGGTCAATGACTCAATGTTGTACTCCGGTAAGCCCTTTTGTCAATATGTCTGCTAATAGATCTTTTGAGGCAATATGATGTGTTCTGATTTGTCTCATTAGTATCTTTCCCTGATAAAATGACAGTATATACTAATATGTTTAGTCCTTTCATGATATACTGTGTTAGTAGCTATTTGCAAAGGTGCTTTACAACTGCTCCTAATTATTTTAACAATCCAACCAACCAAATAGCTCCTGCTGAACTTTTTGATACTGTGTTTTGCTTCTTGAATTTCCGTGAGACCAATGATTTACCATACTTGACCAAAAAACCTGATACTGATCTTCCTGTGTTAGGACATGATGCCCAGTATGCATCACAAGACACAGAGATTTTGTCTAACTTCTCACTGCTGAACAACAATCCTATTCCGTTCCCTCTTTATGTACCTAGCAACCCTCATAGCTGCAATACAATGAGATTTTTTAGTTTATTGAAGGAACTGACTAAGTGTTTGGACTGTATATGCTATGTCAGGTCTTGTTAGAGTTAAGTACAACACCTTTCCTATTAATCTTTAACTAGTATTAGAACCCGCGTGATGCGCGAATGGTACTTTTGAAGCATTACCCTCCAGCAACTTTAAGTGTAATCCCCTTTTAAATCTTCACAATTGGACTAATAGTTAGTGTTGCAGGTAATGAGCAATCCTTCCTCATTTAAAGACACTGACATAATTATCAAGCTATTAATGACCTCATCGTGTATTTCATGGAAATAATTATCAAGCTATCAATCCTTCCTTAGCTCTGGCAGAACCACATGGGCAGTGCATCATGAAACTTTTCACGGCCCTATAATAATGAGGTTCAACTGTGTCATCTGGAATTTTTGCTGTTATTATTTGATCAATATCACCAGCAGTTGGATATTTATTATGCTCATGAAGAAAGAGCAATATATGAGCATGAGGCAACCCTCGCTTTTGGAACTCAATTGTATAAATCACTGCGTGAAGAAGCAAAATGAATTTATTGGATAAATAAATAGTTTTTAATCTATATTGAAAAATTATTAAATGCAAAATCAGGAATATTGTTTAAATTATCACTTCAAAAGTTTATATTCATACCTGATTTTACTTCAAATACTTTATTGTCTCGCAAGTCCTTTATCAAGAGATCCAATTTGATTTTAAATACCCTACTTAAGATGTCTGGACGATCCTCAGGATTTAAGCCCCTACTCGTTACATGTCTCAGAATCTCGGGCCACTTCAGATTGCAAGTGAAAGTGATAAAAAGATCAGGGTACCCAGCCCATTTGCATATCGCCATAGCATCTTGATAATTTTGAAGCATGTATTGTGCACCACCTGTGAAGCTTGACGGTAGAATAATTCTCTTCCCTTGAGATGAAGGAGTAGTTTCTCCATTCAAAACGGCTTCTTCTAATCCCTTATACATCGCAACTCTCAATTATTTTTGATGAGTCCTATAATACTTCAATCGACCAGATTCAATTATTGTATATGCATCAACTAAGAATTGTTAAAAAACAGTTTATCTATGCAACAAACAACTTGAGCAGACTTGTGGCGTAGCATTATTGAAACTTAAAAATATCCATACTGCATATTTAAACAACTTTAATATGTAATATCAGTCACAAATATACTCTTACCCTTCTTTCGGCAATTTATATAATATATTTTGCAAGACCATCAGTTGATTTTTATCCACATACTTTCAGATTCATATTCATATCAAATTCGTATGCTTTGTTGCATATGACATGTTAAGCATGAGATAAAATATTGAATAAATTTGTGTCTATGTGTAGCGATGATACCCCACAATGATTTTTATGTCAAAAGTAACAATTTTACAATGAGCAAGTTACATTGCGAAAATTCAAATGCTAATCTTGCACAGTTGGAGGAACATTTAAATCGGGCAGATGATGTGTCTTCATATTTGGAAAATGACCTTGGATACCTATCATCAGATTATTCAATATAATCAAGGTCTAGCAGAAAATGTGATAAGATAAAATTTATATTAGCCATCGTGTCAAGTTTGAATAGTGAGAATGCAAGAAGATATGAGATTTTACCTTTATCACCTGGATCGACACTTAAATCAGCCAGGACATCTCCACCTTGGATACATATGATGAATTTGTTTAATATAAAGAGAGTAATTAGTAAAGTAAATAGAAAAAAATATAATATTGTATGGACAAAATCTGATTTCAAAATAGATTTCTTATTGAACAAGAGTTGAGAAACTCACCGCTCTACCTGAATTAGGTAGGGGTAAGGTCTGCGGACAGACTACCCTCCCTAGACTCCTTGTTGGGATTAAACTAGATTTGTTATTGTTGTTGTTGTTGAGAAACTCACCAAAACAACTTGAATCATCTTTTGAAGTGGCACTATTAAAGCTTAAATTTCCATATTGCATATTGAAACAACTTAAGTCTGGAATCTCTTTCACCAATATGTTTTTGTTCTTCTTTTGTTTTGTACTTGCATACAAACAATTTTCAAATGCTGCCATCAACAAATATTTGAAATGACCAAAATCATTAAACATATTCTGATAACTATAGAAAATATGATTAGATACAAAATAAGAAACAGGAGAATAAGAAAACTAACCATTTCTCAAATCTGGTAGTGGCAGGGACTTAGCATTATGTGCAAGAGGTTGTGATGATGCAACTTGT
This sequence comes from Nicotiana glauca, assembly GCA_026770625.1. Classification (NCBI taxonomy): domain Eukaryota; kingdom Viridiplantae; phylum Streptophyta; class Magnoliopsida; order Solanales; family Solanaceae; genus Nicotiana; species Nicotiana glauca. The sequence continues at coordinate 58,975 of MU673993.1, read as the reverse complement.
CCACAACTCATTATTGGGATACTAATAGGAGGTGTGCAATTCTGATATGACGGAGTTGTAGCTAGAATATGTGCATTTGTTTTTCACTTTCTGGGGTATGAAATTCAAATATTTTAGTCCTACAAAATTCTCCCTTATCTGGATTATTTAGGAATGGTCTCTGGCATTCAGGTGTATTAAATGACGTGTTTGAGCTCACTAAATTCTTTTGTTTCCTCATTTCATTGACAACCGCACTTAGTGAACACCTCTTCTGCCTCTACTGGGGAACTGTTAATCGACAATAATCAACAAAGGAGGAAACTTAGGAGATCGAGCATGATAAATATGTACAATTGTAGAGATAAATATTACCTGTCTGAAATTGACCATTCGTTATGTCACGCAAAGTAGGATTAATTTCTTCATTTTCGATATCACTTCCTCTGTCATTTTTGTGATCAACATTCTCTATAAAAGAAATGGCACTGTTTTGAAAATAAGTTACAGAAAAAGAAAAATAGCAACTAATCTACATAAAGCCTACCAAAAAAAATGATTCCAGCAATCTTGCTCATATCATATATGTTTGTACGGGCTCAATTTTGTTCTTGAAATGGTTATGCATAGTTGTATTGGAAAAAAACACATCATACTCATGCATAAACAGGCATGAGTAAACTATTGCTAATATTCAATGTCTAAACTGGACGGCACACAATATTACTAAACATACATCAACCCCCAAATTTTATTTTTTTTCTTGGCAGAATGGGCATAAAATTACTTTACCAGAATTAATTGTGATTAACAGTTGTGACCAAGCGCAACGGCACCCAAAGTAGAACACTCAATGGAATTACAATGTTAGCTCATGTACTAAAGCATTACATCGCCTATGTATCCAAAACCTAACTTGATCATAATTCTCTGACTATTCGCCATTATATCCAAAACCAACTTTGATCATGATGCTCTGACTGCTATCTTAATCGAATGAACTGGAAATCATCTAAGATTAAAAATAAAAAAAATAATTAAAAAAAGATCGCCTTTGTTATGCATTAAGCAGAAAAGTTATACAAACTTACCTAAGGAAGCTATATCTAATGCCAAACTACAAAAGTAAAAACTACAGAATCAGCACATTTCATCACATTTCACAAAGAAATACAGAAAAACTTGTCATCGCTCTATTTGAAATCTTCAACTATTTAGATTTCTAAATTGATGAAGAAAAGGATATAATGCATCGATTTGTAGTCCAAATCTAACACCGATTAAAATATAAGAACAATAATGAAAAAACCCAAATGTTGAATATAGTGGTCAGAATTCATACTGTTTGGCTCAAAAGTTATCGATCTACTTTATAAGCTTAAAATAATCAAAAGATAAATAAGGGTAAATTGTAATCAAATATAATATGACCTAGAGACAAACGAGATGAAATTATTGCAATAGATCTGATAAGAGGAACTTTAGGATGAGTATTTGTTAGCTTTAGAGATAGAGAGAGAATGAGAGAAAATAAGAGAGTAGTGTTATTCAAGAATAATCATGATCCCCCCTTTACAATGGGAAGGTCCCCTTTATATAATATGAGACCTTTCTCGAAATAATTATAAAAGTACAAAACGTAGTCGACGTCCTCCTAGCGAGGGCGCCAGGTCTTAACCGACGTCGCCTTCGTCCTTACGTCCAAGCTGTACCCTTACTTTAATAGACGTATGCTTCACTGGGCATACCCTTTGGAGTAGAGACGTTGAGGGCCAAATTTGACCCCATACAGTTAGTCCCTCCGCTCGTTGGAGGCGTACCCAATAGACGTCTTCAATGGGCGGACATGCAGACCTCGTCTTTGGAAAATTTGTCCTCACTATGGGGGCGGTCACGTGAATGAGGTGAAATATAACTCGAGTAGTACGTCCAACTATGCCTTATAAAAAGGACAATGCGGACGTTGCAAATATAACTCGAGTAATACGCCCAGGGTCGAATCCACAGAGAGTTAACCTATCAATCACTATCTTTATAACCACTAAACTCTTCAGAACAGCTTCCTAAATATTTGAATCTCAGTTGAATATTTCTTTACCAACTACGCTTGCAAGTAAACTAAACAGCTGTAAACTAAACTATTAAAGTTGTAAACAATTATGAGAAGAAACTAAGGCAATGATTTTCCCTATTGATGGAATCCCTTCTGTTTATGCTCATACAAATTTACCCACACATCTCTATCAATCATGAACGCTCATCTTACCGTAAATTTCTCTCGAGTAATCACAGTAATATACTAATTGCACTCTCTCGAGATACACTAGCTTACTTTATTTAGCACAATTTACTTTAGATTACACCCAAGGCTTCGTTATCCCTAATCCTGCCTTTAAACCCGTAATTATAGATTCCTCTTATAATTTAGGAGTGGTATTGTTCAACAATAACCTAAATNCATAAACAAGAAGTTCATCCCCCAATAGGTTCCATCAAAACCTTAGACAAAGGGTTTAGCTACTCATGGCTATGGAAAAACAAACTACAATAGAATTCATCATAACTAACAATAAAAATCAAAGAAAAGAAGAAATATGTTTTGAGTATTCTCTCCCAATCGTTTTCCTTGCCAAGATACTCTAAAAATCAATACCTGCCTCTCTTGGACAGAGTCTAGTATTTAAAATAGGGTTTAGGTCTAAAAATCTCGTGTTTTACACTTTAGTCCCTGAAGTTTATCGCGCCTGCCGCAGTTCTACCGCGGTCGCAGTGGAACCGCGGGCAAATGCCCTATCTGATCTTGATTTAATCTGCAGCTCTCTTCTACCGCAGTTCTGCCGTGGTCGCGGTGTAACCGCAGCCAAACCTTTTCTCTGAATCTTCAGGCCTAGCAGGCGTGGTTTACTTGAGAAATTTCACAGTTGGCCTCTTTTTCTTTATTGTTTTTACTCCAAAAGTACTTCCTAGCTTTCCTTGGACATATATCACCTGCAATTCATGAAAAGCACTAATAAGAACATTTTATTATCACTTTTATCATCAAAACTACACAAGAAGGTGGTTATTTAAGGCCTGATTATAGTTAAATTCACCTATTATCAACACCCCACACTTAAACCTTTGCTCGTCCTCGAGAAAGCTTAACCACACTTCTAGGCCTAACCTTTCAATGCATTGCCCCAATTTATGTCACACCTACCATTACAAAGGATCAACCTAAGCAGTGCAACAATCATACCTCATATGCAGACTCTCATGCCATGACACACTGTGCTCACTCTAGTTACTCTAACAGAAGTGAAGATTCACTTTTTCTTCCTAAGTCACATGCCCTCACATCAAAAAGATCTGAGAGAAGTTCCACACACATAAAATTCAAACAACAAGGAGCCAAATATAGGAATAATTCACTCACTCTCAGCAAAGAGCATTCACATGCCACACAGACACACCATAAGCTTGCCCCTAGTGTAATACTCTACTAATCGAGCCATTCAGTCAAAGATTAAGAGGTCTTCATTTGGTTGTAATATAGGTTAAGGGACGGATAGGATATATTTGGATATAGTGACTAACCTCCCTAAGCACTTTTAATACACAATTCCTTTCATTTCAATTTCCATGCTCAACCCAATCATTCTTCCACATTTTTGTTTCACATGTTAACCCCCCACTTTTCTTTAGGTGCAACTGACTTCTTTTTTTTTTTTAGCTAAGCTATTGCACCATTCAAGTATTTATTTCCTGATTTTCCTTTTTTCTCTACTTCCCTACTACCCCACACTTTGATTTTCATATGTTCTTTAGTGATTCAAGTGCTTCTAGGAGGTACAGGTTCAAACAGTCAAACTATTCAAACACAGGGATACAGGTCATTATAGGGTTATCAAAGAACAGGCTTCAGGCTCAAAGGGGTTAACTATGGCAATATATATACAGGTGGATTCACAATTATATGGGGTTGTACAAAGAAATTCCTCAATCATCTCTAAAACCAAACAACTTCTATTTCGCTTTGCAAACATACAAGGCAAGTTCTAGGTATTGCATGCAAGCACAGAATGCAAGTAATATCTCCCACACACTTAGCATATAACTCATTCCGAATCATTTCATCAACACACTCATACGAGCGTTCAAGCAAGACAAGATGTGCAAAATTAAGGCATTGATTTACGAGTCCACAAACGAGCCTAGACGTCACACTCTCAAGTCCGTTTTAGTCATTCGCAGATGTGCACATCAGGGGTTGCATTCTAGCCTTCACCCATTTTAGTCCTCAAACTGCAAAGGAAAAATCTACCTAACCCGGTTCAACAAAAACCCTTGGAAAAGAACCGTGGTCAAAAGAAAAACCAAGGGGGAGGTACTACACTACCTAGAAGAGAAAAATTAAAAAAAAATCTACATGGACTACTTCCCTCAAGAGTACTGTCCAAGTGGTCCGTCATCAGGAAGAGTCCTCTAACTTTGTTTTTATTTTTTATTTTTTATTTTTTATTTTTGACTTTGACCCTCAAGAGACCCGTCGACAAGTGTCCGCCGTTGGGCCAAGTCAGCTAATCCTACTATAATCACACTCAAATAAATACAGCACCTCAATCTAATGCTACAGTACACCACATCTATATACATTACAACATACAATCAGAGCAAGTCTCCCACCCCACACTTAAAATCATGGCATGTCCCCATGTCATATCAAGAAAGTAAAGAGCAGAAGGGTTAGAGACTTCCCTCAGACTCACTCAGAGTCGGAGACAGTGCTGGGGTCTACACTGCAAGCTCTCCCCAACGCACGGAACCAGGCCATAAACCTGGTCTCAGATCTGGACTGCCTCTGAGACATGGCATCCATCCGCGTGTGTAGGCCATCCACCGATGTGCAGAGATCCGCAACCTCTTCCTCCATGGAACGCATCATAGGCCGGGTGGACTGTGATCTGGATAGGCCTGCCCTAGTATGGGGTTGCCGAGAGGATCCGGCACTGTCAGTAGATCTCCTAGACGGAGCAAGAGGCATTGGATCATCATCCTCATCATCAATCTCAATCGTTGTATGTGTACCCCAGCCCACTCTGATGCCTGAGGCTCTGAATGCTTCTTTAGGGGAAAGTCTCCATCAGCAGGATTGGTGGGGGTATTTCTCAGCAGGCACAGTGTAGTCACCAAAGAAGGGTAGTAGAATCCCTTAGACAGCAGCGGTCCCCGTAGGACCATTTCATCACTAATTACCCTTGCCTCATCAAAGTCCTTCTTCGTCACGAAGCACCATGTCAACAGAGCACGCTGGAAGTTCACGTCAGTTGTGTTGCTTGATGGCAGGAACCGGTTGCAGATGACAGTTAACCAGCACTTAGCCAAGTGTGTGAAAGAGTTAGAGTTCAGGGTGATGTGGTCACGTATCCAAGTGGGTCGCCCCCCTGTGCAAAGTATATCAGTCATGACCTCCCATGTGACCCCTGGCCTATCGTGATAGTAGTCGATGTCACCAGTGAATGGAGACAGCCGTAACACTTGGCGAATCATGGGAATTATGGCGCTGACCACTATAACTCACACAATCACCTCCCTACCTAAGTTTAATGGGCAGTTGGCATAAAACTCCCAAACAAGCATTTTGTTTACCGGGGCATGGTCATCAAACAAGAATTCCATTTCCCTCCTCCGAATTTCTTTATACATCTCTTCCTTTTCTATGCGGAGGGCTGCCCCGGTCAATCGGGATCTCATGGATGAAGTTCTTCGTAGCCTTGGCATTAAAGTCGTCCTCCTCTAGTGCTGATTGGAACCTGGACTCATCATAAGTAGGATTTTGGGATGCGCCTGCCGCTCTCCTTTGCCTTTTAGGAGCCATATTACCTGCAAGGAATCAGAAGAACCATCAAATGTGCCCTAACTAGTGCCAGTCGGGTGGTTACTCAGACTTCACCACCCGATGGCACCAAACATTGTTCCCCATTTATTTCATTCATACAAAGTGCTCATGCCCCCACTACTAAGGTGTTCAAGGATAACAACCTCCACAATCCCATAATTCTCTTACACATTCCGTTTACAACACCCAACACTTACTCCCTCAAGTGAGTCACGTTAAATACAACACTACCATACACCAATTACACCACCGCCATCCAACAAATACAACACCTCCAGAACCTAGGTTAGGCATAAAAAGCCTCAAAATTGTACAACAAATCCCCTATTTTTGGCCAAAAGTGGCCCATCACCAAACTACACCACAAAAATATTTTCTAGGCCTCCAAGTCATCAAAACAACCCCCACAATTCAAGTATAATAGAGACCCAACCAAATTAGCACTAGACAAATCCACAAGCATCAAATACAACAATAGAAAACATAAAGAAAGCAAAAATTAAAACTTGAACACTACTCCTAACTAGGGTTTGCTAAAACTAAGACAAAACTAAATTACACTAATCAAGAATAAGAAATAGAAGAGGGAGAAGAGAAACTTACTTGATGGAAGAATGGAAGGGGTGGGTTGTGTTGATGGAGGTTGGAGAAGAAGGGGGAGGAAGATAATGGATTTTAGAGAGATTTTGGTATTAGAGAGAGGAAGAGAGA
>MU673993.1:26419-49617 GCA_026770625.1 Nicotiana glauca | reverse complement strand
AAGGCATAAATGCCATATGGGCAGGTAAAGGAGGTCTTTTCTCTGTCCTCAGGTGCAATAGAGATCTGATTGTACCCTGAGTACCCATCCAAAAAACAAAAGTGTGACCTCCCTGCCAATCTATCCAGCATCTAATCAATGAAGGGAAGTGGGAAGTCGTCTTTCCGGGTGGCTAGATTCAACTTTCGATAATCCATGCAAATTCTCCAACCAGTGACGGTTCTTGTTGAGATTAGTTCATTGTTGTCATTCTTCACAACCGTCATGCCACCCTTTTTAGGAATATATTGAACTGGGCTAACCCAGCTACTATCAGAGATTGGGAAAATAATTCCCGCATCCAACTACTTTATCACTTCCTTCTTTACCACTTCTTTCATATTAGGGCTCAGCCTCCTCTGATGTTCCCTGGAAGGTTTGTGCCCCTCTTCCAGCAGAATTTTGTGACAATAGGCGGGGCTGATCCCCTTGATTTCTTCCATGGTCCACCCAATGGCAGTTTTGCACTCCCTTAGTACCTGCAAAAGCTGTTGAACCTGCACATCTAACAAACCAGATGAGACAATAACAGGTAATGTGGAATCAGGTCCCAGAAATTCGTACTTGAGGTGGGCTGGTAATGGCTTTAACTCCAACTTTGGTGGTTGTTCAATGGATGGCTTAGCTGGAGGTGTTTCTCTCTTTTCCAAGTGCAGGGGCTCGCATTGTAACTCTCTATCCCAGCACCCTTTACCTTCTAATGCCAACACCCATTCTGCTAGATCTTCACCATTCACTTCATCTAAGTTCATCAAACATGCAGAAAGGGGGTCCTCAATTGTGAATACCTGATCATCAGACTCTATGATTACATCTACGGCATCAATAAGAGAGCAATTGGCGAACTCGCTTGGTCGCCTCATAGACTTTTGCACATTGAATGTTATTTCCTCATCGTTGAGTCTCATCTTGAGCTCCCCAGTCTCACAATTAATTAGATCCCTCATTGTGGCCAAGAATGGTCTTCCTAAAATTATAGGAATCTCTTCATCCACGTTGCAATCTAAGATCACAAAATCTGCAGGGAACACAAATTTCCCCACCTGAATAAGCACATCATCAAGGATCCCAAATGGACGCTTCACAGTCCTGTCGGCCAGCTGCAACAACATGGATGTAGATTTAGCTCTCCCAATGCCCAACCTCTTATAGATAGCCAGGGGCATAAGATTAATGCTGGCCCCTAAATCACAGAGCGCCTTAGCAAAGGAGAAATTCCCAATGGTGCATGGAATTGTAAAGCTACCTGGATCAGACAGCTTTTCAGCAACAGGTCTAGTCAACACTGCACTACAAGTCTGGGTAAGTGTAACTGTGGACAAGTCTTGGAAGTCAAACTTCCGGGACATCAAGTCCTTCATCATTTTTGCGTATCCAGGCATCTCTTTTAAAGCTTCAATCAGTGGAATATTTACCTGGATTTGTTTGAGCATTTAAAAGAATTTTTTATACTGCTCTTCCTTTTGATGCTTGGCTAGCCTCTGTGGAAAAGGTGCAGGATGACTGTTCTTCCCAATAACTTGGAACTTCTCTTTATCCGCTACTATTTCGACTACTGGCTCAGCTACTTTCTCGGTCTCCTGTTGACTGTTCTTTTCTTCCTGAACAGACTGGACTGTCACCTCTGTTAGTATCGTAGACTCTTCTAGCTCAATAGGCACTGGAATGAGTGTCTCAGCCTGTATATTTTCTCAAGCTCTCTCTTGTTCTACATCTAGATCCCTGCCATTACAGAGACTCACCACCATCAGCTGCTTTGGGCCCTTATCTTTTGGATTTATCTGGGTGTCTGCAGGTAATGTCCCCTGAAGACGATTGTTCAGAGACATTGAAATTTGGCCCATTTGTACTTCAATATTTTTGATTGCTGCATCATGTGCATCTACTCTTTCATTCATTTTTGCATTGGACCCAATAACTTGCTGCATCATTGCTTCGAGTCTAGTGAACCCATCTTCCTGCCTCCCCCATGCTGCTATTGAGGTGAGGGGTACCCTTGCTGCTGATTGTGATTGTTGTACCCCTGTGGCCTGGGATAAGGTGCCATATTGTTAGGGGGTCTCATACCTCCCATGTTTCCGGAGTTATACTGTGGCTGAGGTGGCCTGTACTGCTGCTGAGTCTGCTGACCCCAGTTCTAATTTCCTTGTCTCTGACCCCCATGGTTAGCCACATAATTCATATCTTCAGGGTGCTGATGATGATGATCATGCTCTGCATTCCAAGGATTACCAATTGGCTGGCTAATACAAGATGTGCACAAACCCCCATTGGTAGTATCTACTATATGTACCTTCTGCTTCTGCCCTGATTCCTCCACCTTTTTGGTGAGGATGCTCATTTGTGTCAAGAGAGTCGCCATATTTTCAGCCATTGTATTCGAAGGATCAAGAGGCACTGAGTGCACCACTGGAGTGATATGTGCATTCCTAGTTGTCCATCCTGAATTTTGTGCCATTTTATCAAGCAAATTCTGACCTTCTCTCCAAGTCTTGCTCAAGAATGCCCCACCAGCCGAGGCATCTATAATATTCTTCATGCTGTCTGACAGTCCCATGTAAAATCGTTGTCCCAACATCTATTCTGGAACACCGTGGTGGGGACACATAACTAATATTCCTTTAAACCTGCCCCATGTCTCGTGTAGTGTCTCCATTGGTTTCTGTTTGAAACTCACGATCTCATCAATTTGTTGAGCAGTTTTGTTGGGCGGGTCGAACTTGTTGTGAAATTGCTTGACTAATTCATCCCAAGTTTCTATAGAGTTTATGGGGAGTGAATTTAGCCAAACCTAAGCAGCTCCTGTCACCGAGAATGGAAACAATAATAGCCTGATTGCTTTCGGAGTCACATTGGGTTGCCTTTGGTTTTTGCATATAGACAGGAAGTTCTTCAAGTGCTGCTGAGGATCTTCTATTTGTGGCCCAGAAAAGAGTCCCTTGTTTTGCAACAAGTGTAGCATGTTATTTGTGATCTGGAATGATTCAGCTTGTATTGCGGGCACAACAATGGCAGTGGACAGATTGTCAGTTGTGGGTTGTGCCCAGTCAAATAGTGCACCCTCAGGCACAGGAGGTGCCACTTCCCTAGCATTTAAGCCAGCTTGCTCATTCCTGACGTTTTTGTTAGGGTCGTTTACGTCTCCCGTGTCAATTTCGAGTTTGTGTGTTTGTTGGGATTGTTGAAGTCCTTTATTGGCACGATTCAATGCCCGGAATGTCTTCTCGGGGTCTGAGAGTCCTTCAAGTAGTTCTCCAGTCCTCGTAGACTTTCTAGGCATACACCTGAGCAACCAAGTCAACAACCGTCAACTTTTCAATGAGAAATTGGGTAGAGAGAAAACTGACTGCGATAAGAATTTCTGTATTTCTATCAATGGTAATTGATAATTCCGTTAACTCCCTAGCAACGGCGCCAAAATTTGATCACGCCCAACTATGCCTTATAAAAAGGACAATGCGGACGTTACAAATATAACCCGAGTATTACGCTCAGGGTGGAATCCACAAAGAGTTAACCTATCAATCACTATCTTTAGAACCACTAAACTCTTCAGAACAGCTTCCCAAATATTTGAATCTCAGTTGAATATTTCTTTACTAACTACGCTTGCAAGTAAACTAAACAGCTGTAAACTAAACTACTAAAGTTGTAAACATTTATGAGAAGAGACTAAGGCAATGATTTCCCCTATTGATGGAATCCCTTCTGTTTATGCTCATACAAATTTACCCACACATATCTATCAATCATGAACACTCATCTTACCGTAAATCTCTCCCGAGTAATCACAGTAATATACTAATTGCACTCTCCCGAGATACACTAGCTTACTTTATTTAGCACAATTCACTTTAGATTACACCCAAGGCTTCGTTATCCCTAATCCCGCCTTTAAACCCGCAATTATAGATTCCTCTTATAATTTAGGAGTGGTGTTGTTCAACAATAACCTAAATATGCATTCTTTTCCAAGTTATGCACACTAAATAAGCACAACTAATTGAGGATCATGTCAATTAACTACAACAGACACAAAGTTGAACAAATAGAGATTGAAGCTAGCAATTTGTATTCAAATAAACAAGAAGTTCATCCCCCAATAGGTTCCATCAAAACTTAGACAAGGGGTTTAGCTACTCATGGCTATGGGAAAACAAACTACAATAGAATTCAACATAACTAACAATAAAAAGCAAAGAAAAGAAGAAATATATTTTGAGTATTCTCTCCCAATCGTTTTCCTTGCCAAGATACTCTAAAAATCAATACTTGCCTCTCTTGGGCGGAGTCTAGTGTTTAAAATAGGGTTTAGGTCTAAAAATCTCGTGTTTTACACTTTAGTCCCTGAAGCCTATCATGCTTGCCGCGGTTCTGCCGCGATCGCGGTGGAACCGCGGCCAAATGCCCTCTCTGATCTTGATTTAATCTGCATCTCTCTTCCACCGTGGTTTTGCCGCGGTCGCGGTGGAACTGCGGCCAAACCTTTTCTCTGAATCTTCAGGCCTGGCAGGCGTGGTTTACTTGGGAAATTTCACAGTTGGCCTCTTTTTCTTCATTGTTTTTACTCCAAAAGTACTTGCTAGCCTTCCTTGGACATATCTCACCTGCAATTCATGAAAAGCACTAATAAGAGCACTTTATTATCACTTTTATCATCAAAACTACACAAGAAAGTGGTTATTTAAGGCCTTATTATAGTTAAATTCACCTATTATCCATAAGTACTTTTACTTGTAGAATTCAGACTGCTTGCGATTTTGACCATACGGCCATTGTGATTTCTTTGCTTTCCCCCCCTTTTTTTGCAGCGAGGGCTTCTCCACCTCGGTTCATTGAAAATATTAGGTCGTGGGTGGAGAGAATGATTCCGTATGCGGAGGAATGCCGCACCTGGGCTACATTTCGTGAATGATACGGCCTGCCGGGTAACTCTTGGGATATAGTTTGGAGGGTTCCTTAGGTCTTGTGACCTGACTTATTCGTGTTGGCAGGTCGGTGCACCCCTAAGAAGAAGAATAAGAGCTTCGTTACCTCGCCTGGGGCGGGGACTGACTCTGAAGACGGATACATACCCAGTGGCTCGCCCAGTGATGGCGCTCCGGGGGTTCCTCAACCTGATGTTGCGCCTGTGGCGGTGTTCACAAGTGAAACAACTCCTTCTCTGCCATCGCCATGGCCTGTGGAGGAGACTTTCGAGGGTGAGGAGCTGCCGAAAAGGAAAAGACGCCGGTTGATGATTGGCAAGGGAATGGCCACAGAATATGAGAGGGCGAGTGAGCCCCGTCGGGAGTTAAGGCCAGTTTTTATGGCCGATGCCATCTGTTCTGGGAGGTCAGCTCCCCAAGGGAGGGCAGTTCCTCACGCCACCCAAGCACGAATTTCGGAGAGTGGCTCGCCGGCTGCCGCTGAATAAGCGGATGATGGTAAGAGGGTGGACCCTGAGGCCGCCCCTGCGGATGCAGATGCATTAACGAGAGGTTCGACCCGCGTGGGGATGACGACGGGTAGATCTAATAGCCGAATTCTGATCCCAGGTGGGTATAACCTGTTGCAACACAGCGAGCAGGCCGCAACGGATATGACCCTGTTATGTGTGGCCGATAAGCATGAAATGTTAAAAGGTGTAAGCGACAGGGAATTGTTCCGCAGGGTTGCTGGAGCGGCCTTGCAGGTATATTTTGATTTTCTTCATGTATCATAAATTAAACTTTGATGCATACTGACTTGCCTTTCCTCTTTTTCCTCTTCTTTAGACTCTCATCTTAGAGGTAGAGAGGGGGCGACGAGCGCAAAGGAAGGCCGCCACCTTTAACAAGGTGGTAAAGAAGTATCGGCGGTGCCGTGCCAAGAATCAAGCGCTGGTGGACCTACTCAAGCAGGACCCAGAATTTTGGGTTTTCCGCGAGGGCTTGGAGCAGTCGGAGGCCCAGCTGAAGCGAAGGGTAGTTGAGCTGGAGCAAGTTTATGACTAGCTGATGGCCGCTTTGGCTCGGAATATTAAACTGGAGACTCTTCTCCAGTCAAAGGAAGAGGAACTGGAGGTTGGCCATGGGGTAGCCGCGGAAGCCGCTGATTTGTGAGCCAAAGTCGCTGTCTTGACCATCGAGCTTGATGCCAAGGCGGCTGAGGTCGAGGCCCTTAAGCAGACTATTGCATCCAGGTCCGATGAGGATGTGTATGGTGAGGCGCGGGAGATGTGGGTGTATGCCGAAGCTAAGCTAGTCGTGTTCGAGGAATTCTTAGCTGCGGGCCGAGCTACTGAGGCGGAGGTTCAGGATCAACGGCGTATAGCTCAGGTCGCCCGCGAAGCCTGCGGGTATAGTTCTGATTCCCCAGACCGGGCGGGCTATAATTCTGAAGATGTTAACCGTCTAGGTTCCAGGTCCTAGATCTCTGCAACTTATTAGGCCGGGGGCGGCAGTGGACGAGATGGCAGACCGGCGGGAGACGGTGAACGAAATGGTGGAGCCCCTTAGGACTTGTATTCATTTTGTTTTGCTATATTTGGAGATGTAAATGGGTCCTTTTGTACATGTATTTTTTGATGATAATGGAAGTTATACTTTTGCTGTTGCTGTTTTCCTTAGTATCTTTTATTTTTGGTATCTCGTCTCCGCAGAGTGGATGCTCGCTTGTTTGTAAGGTTCTTAGTGTGCTTCTCGAACGTTGCTTGTGTTATCCGCCAATAGGAGGCACCTTTGATGCTAAATAATGGCGGCTTTAGTTAATAGTGGCATTGCTTCATCTACTACTTACGTGCCTTACTCCGCAATCGAACAGGGTTAGCGACCGTTGGCGACGGCGGTCTTAGCCGTAACATTATCGATGGCCTTAGCCATGTATGTAAATTTTACTGTCGTCGAGTTACGCGTTTGTCGTAATCGAACTGGGTCAACTTACTGACGATAATGGCTTTAGCCTTTTACACGTTGGGGATGGCCTTGGCCGTATACGTAACCTCGACTGTCATCAAGTTACTTTGTTTGTCGTAGTCGAGCTAGGTCGACTTATTGACGACGGTGCCCTTTGCCATTTGCATGTTGGAGATGGCCTTGGCCATATACGTGACTTCGACTGTTGTCGGCGTTGGAGATGGCCTTGGCTATATACATGACTTCGACTGTCGTCGAGTTACTTCGTTTGTCGTAGTCGAGCTGGGTCGACTTATTAATGACGGTGGCCTTAGCCATTTGCACGTTGGAGATGGCCTTGGCCATACACGTAACTTTGACTGTCGTCGGTGTTTGGAGATGGCCTTGGCCATATACGTGACTTCAACTATTGTCGAGTTACTTCGTTTGTCGTAGTCGAGCTGGGTCGACTTATTAACGACGGTGGCCTTAGCCATTTGCACGTTGGAGATGGCCTTGGCCATATACGCGACTTCGACTGTCATCGAGTTACTTCGTTTGTTGTAGTCGAGCTAGGTCAACTTATTGACGACGGTAGCCTTAGCCATTTGCACGTTGGATATGGCCTTGGCCATATACGTGACTTCGACTGTCGTCGGTGTTGGAGATGGCCTTGGCTATATACTTGACTTCGACTGTCGTTAAGTTACTTCATTTGTCGTAGTCGAGCTGGGTCGACTTATTGACAATGGTGGCCTTAGCCATTTTCACGTTGGATATGGCCTTGGACATATACGTGACTTCGACTGTCGTCGAGTTACTTCGTTTGTCGTAATCGAGCTAGGTCGACTTATTGACAACGGTGGCCTTAGCCATTTGCGTGTTGGAGATGGCCTTAGTCGTTCATACATTGGAGATGGCCATAGCCGTTCATTCATTGGAGATGGACTTAGCCGTTCATACATTGGAGATGACCTAAGCCGTTCATACATTGGGGATGGCCATAACCGTTCATTCATTGGAGATGACCTTAGCCGTTCATACATTGGAGATGGCCTTAGCCGTTCATACATTGGAGATGGCCATAGCCGTTCATACATTGGAGATGGCCTTAGCCGTTCATACATTGGAGATGGACTTAGCCGTTCATACATTGGAGATGGCCTTAGCTGTTCATACACTGGAGATGGCCTTAGCCGTTTATACATTGGAGATGGCTATAGACGTTCATACATTGGAGATGGCCTCAGCCGTTCATACATTGGAGATGGCCTTAGCCGTTCATACATTGGAGATGGCCTTAGTCGTTCATACATTGGAGATCATGCTAGTCAGTCACTTTGTCATGTCAGCCAGGAGAGCGTATGGAGTGGCTGGTATGATAAACTCATTCCGCAAATATGTCCAGGTGTTCCCTCTGCCGCCTCGTTAAAAACCTTCCCGAGAAAACCCAATTGGGACAAAACTCGGGTAAGGGAAAAAATGTGCGACTCAGGAGACGCTTTTTAGAAATGGAAATACTTGAGGTGGGTGACATTCCAATTATTTTGGAGAGTTCTTCCTTCCATTGTTTCTAATTAGAATGCTCCTTTACCTGCTGCTGCTGTAATTTTGTAGGGTCCATCTCAATTGGTGCCCAATTTTCCTTCGCTTGGGTCTTTTGATGCCAATGTTTTGGCTTTGAGGACGTAATCTCCCACTTTGAGTGGTCTTACTTTGGCTCTTTTGTTGTAGTACCTTTCGACCTGTTGTTTCTGGGCCACTATTCTTATGTGGGCCATTTCTCTTCTTTCCTCGGCCTCGTTGAGGTCTTGAAGCTTGTTTGCGTCGTTCTCTGTTTCATTGGTATGCGAATGTCTCAGGCTTGGTTCGCCGATTTTGACTGGTATAACTGCGTCGGTTCCATAGACCAGTGAATATGGTGTTTCTCCTGTAAAGGATTTTGGTGTGGTTCGGTGTGCCCACAATACTTTCGGTAGTAGTTCGGTCATAGCCCTTTGGCTTCTTCGAGTTTCTCTTTCAGTATGTTCAGTATTGCTTTATTGGAAGACTCTCCTTGGCCGTTGGCGGCGGGGTGATATGGCGTGGAGAGTATTCGCTTAATGTGCCACTTGTCGAAGAATTCTGTCGTCTTTTGACCGACGAATTGTCGTCCGTTGTCACAGCTAATTTCTTTGGGGATGCTGGAGCGGCAGATGATATTCTTCCATATGAAGGCAATGATTTCCTGTTCGCGTATTTGGGTGTACGCACCTGCTTCCACCCACTTGGAGAAGTAGTCAGTTAAAACTAATAGAAATCGTACCTTTCCTCGTTCCACTGGTAGGGGACCGACTATGTCCATTCCCCATTTGATGAAAGGCCATGGGGAAGTGATTGAGTGGAGAGGCTCTCCTGGTTGGTGTATCATGGGGCGTATTTTTGACATTGTTCACATCGACGAACGTATTCCTCTGCTTCTTTCTTCATGGTGGGCTAATAATAACCGGCTCATATTATGCAGCATACGAGGGCGCGATTACCTGTATGGGTGCCGCAGTGACCCTCGTGTACCTCTTCGAGTACTGGTCTCATTTGGTACGGCCCTAGGCACTTGGCTAGGGGTCCGCCAAACGTCCTTTTGTAGAGCTCGTGGTTTATCATGCAATACCCGGCGGCCTGTACACGGAGCTTCTTTGCTTTTTTTCTTGTCGAGTGGGGGTGTGCCTTCCTGCAGATAGGATACAAACTGGTTGTGCCAGTCCCAAGTAAAATTTAAAGAAAATACCTCAGTGTGATCAATGGCTGAATGGAGGAGGGTGACCACGCTTTCTCTGTCGAAGTTTTTAGTGGCTGCGGCCAATTTTGCCAGGCCATCTGCTTCGAAGATCCGTGCCCTAGGAACTTGTTCGAAGCGGCACTCGTCGAACTCAGCCATTAATCTGTGGATCTCTAACTGATATTTTTGCAATCTCTGCTCCTTGATTTGGTAAGTACCAGTGACCTTGTTCACTACGAGTTGGGAGTCGTAGTGGAGGACGAGTCGTCGAGCCCCGTATTTGATGGCTAGTTTTATAACTGCAATAACAGCCTCGTACTCGGCCTCGTTGTTAGTCATTTCGGGGCACCGCACGGACTGGCAAATTATTTTGCCCGTAGGGACCTCAAGAACGAGTCCCAGTCCTGATCCCGAGGCATTAGCGGCGCCGTCAGTGTACAGAGTCCAAAAGTCGGTGTTGGAGGGCATACACGTGCCTCCAGTTCCACCTCTGGTAGTATTTCTGCGCTGAAATCGGCTATAAAGTCGGCAAGTAGTTGCGACTTAATGGCGGTTCTCGGGTGATACAAGATGTCGTGCTCGCTGAGCTATATAGCCCATCTGGCGAGTCTACCCAATAATTCGGGCCTGTGTAGGACGCTTCTCAATGGGAAGGTCATTACTACTTTTATGGGGTGGCATTGAAAATAGGGTCGGAGCTTTCGTGAATCTACGACCAATGCCAGGGCTAATTTTTCAAGGTGCGGATACCGTGTTTCGGCGTCCACTATGGTTTTGCTAATATAGTAAATAGGAGATTGCGTACCTTCATTTTTGCGGACCAAGACTGCGCTGGCGGCGACCTCAGAGACGGCTATATATACCAACAGGGGCTCGCCCGGACTTTCTTTAGCTAGTAGTGGTGGCGAAGATAGATACGCTTTCAATTTTCTCAAGGCTTAGATGCATTCTTCGTTCCATTGTAATCCGTTGTATTTTCTCAACACATTAAAAAATTTATGGCACCTGTCGGAGGACCGTGACATGAATCTGGATAGGGCAGCTATTCGCCCCGTCAACTTTTGTACCTGTTTTTTGCTGTTCAGAATCTCAGGTATTGCATCTATCACCTTAATTTGTTCGGGGTTGACCTTGATGCCTCGTTGGGACACGAGAAATCCCAAAAATTTCCCCGAGGCTACACCGAAGGCACATTTCTCGGGGTTCAACTTCATCCCGTACCGCCTTAGTATTTCGAAGGCCTCCTTCAGGTGGTTGACGTAGTCTTCTCTCTTTGCCGATTTTACCAGCATATCGTCGATATAGACCTCCATGGTCCTATCGAGCTTTTCCTTGAACACTCTGGTGACCAGTCTCTGATACGTAGCCCCTGCATTTTTTAGCCCAAAAGGCATTACCTTGTAGCAGTATGTCCCTTGGTGGGTGATGAAAGTTATTTTCTCCTGGTCTTCCTCAGCCATCATGATTTGGTTGTAGCCGGAGTAGGCATCTAAAAATCTCAGCAGTTCATGTTTCGCGGTGGCATTGATACACTGGTCGATGTGGGGTAGTGGGAATGAATCCTTCGGACATGCCTTGTCAGATCAGTGAAATCCATACACATTCTCCACCTCCCGTTTTTCTTTTTGACCATGACGACATTGGCGACCCACTGGGGGTACTTCGATTCTTTGATGGAACTGTTGGCCAGTAATTTGTCTACCTCCTCGCTAACCACCTTATTGATGGCGGCGTTGAATTTCCTTCTCATCTGTCGCACAGGTGGATGTAGTGGGTCAATGTTCAGCTTGTGGGTGGGGATATCTCTCGGGATTCCTGGCATATCTTAGTGGGAAAAAGCAAACAAATCTGCATGGTTAGTTAGGAATTCACGGTACTTACTTGGGTTGGTGAGGCCTTGCCCGATGTAGGCTTTCTTTGTGAGGTCGGTGTCGTCGAACTGGATCGGGTTGGGATCTTCGACCGTCGCTTTACAGGATTCCACGACGTCAGGGTCTTTGATAGCGTCCATTGTCGGGTTGACTTTAGTCCCCGAAATGGCTGATTGCTATGCTTCTGCATTTGCCCCTTTTAGCTGTTTGGTGTGGGTGTAGTCTTGAGCTATTTTGTGCTATTCTTGTGCGGTGTGCGGCTCGCCTCGAATGCTGAATACCCCCCACGGGGTGGGGAATTTGATAACTTGGTAAAAACTTGAAGGGACCACTCGCATGGCATGTATCCATGGGCATCCTATGATGACGTTGTAGGCCATTTCCTGGTTCCTTACGTGGAAAGTGGTTTCCAGCATAACCCCTCCTGCTAAAACGGGTAGTAGTATTTCTCCGAATGTCCGTTCCACTGCATTGTTAAAACCAATCAGTGTTATGCAGCGCGGTATTACCTTACCCTCGAGTCCCATTTGTACAAGGACCCTCGGGTGGATAATACAGGCGCCACTTCCGTCATCAATCATAATTCTTTTAACATTCATATCGGCGATACGTAAAGTAATAACTAAAGCATCGTAATGAGGGAAAGATAAACCGTCGGCATCGGACTTATCGAAGGTGATACTATCTTCGAAGTCGTCATACCGTTCATGGGTGATGGTCCGTTTTAATTTGTGTGTGGTGGCGAACTTGATGTGGTTGATTGTTGAGTCGTCGCCACCTCCGACGATCATGTTTATCGTGTGTGCTAGGGATGCGGCTTTGGCGGCCCGTGGGGTTATTCCCGTTCGCGCGCAAGGTTTATTTTTCCTTTTTCACTGAGCAATTCCCTTAGGTATCCTTGATTTAGCATCCTGACCACTTCTTACCGTAGGCCGATGCAGTCCTCGGTTTTGTGCCCCCGTTCCTGATGGAACTCGCATAGGACGTTTGATTTCCTTGTAGAGGGGTCTGATTTCATCTTTTACAGCCACTGCACCTTGGTGCCCAGCTTTTCCAGTGCGTACACTATTTCTGAAGGAGACACGCAAAAGTTATGGGCAGATAATAAAGGAGGTGTATTTCTTTCGTTTCGGGGTGGGGCGACGTATCGCTGTAGGGCATCCATATGCCTTGGTGGTGGATGAGAGGATCTGGTGTATGGTTGGTGCCGGTCTCTGTTGGGGCGTGGGAGTTGTTCTCGCCGTCCTTCATTGCATCGATCCCTCATCGTCTCTGAGTGTATCGTTGTTAACCGTTAGGTCGGCCCATTAAGATCTTCCTCATGCGCTCGTACCTCAGCGCAATAGGCGTTGTAGATTTCCTCCCATGTGGTAGGGGGATATTTCATGAGACGGCTTAGTAGTTTCTTAGTCGCTCTCGAACCATCCCTGTTCAGTCCGTTCTGGAAGGCGGCGACTGCCATACCTTCGGATACGTTTGGTAGGCTCATCCTTACCTTGATGAACCTGGCCAGGAAGTCCTTGAGTCCTTCCCCTGCGGTTTGCCTGACGGTGAAGATGTGGTTGACTCTTGCTTCTGCTTTCTTCTCTCCCGCATGGGCGGTGACGAACTTATCCGCCATTTCCTCGAACGTTGATATTGCCTTAGCTGGTAGCTGGGAGTACCATGTTAGGGCCCCTTCCGTCAGCATCTCACCGAATTTCTTCAGCAGCACCGATGGTACCTGCTTTTTCGATAGGTCATTACCTTTCACGGCAGTGACATAGTGAATCAAATGATCTTCGGGATATGTGGTTCCGTCGTATACCCTTAAGTAGGGTGGCATCTTGAAGGTTTTTGGGATAGAGTGAGGAGCAACTTCTTCGGTATATGGTTGTTCGACGAACCTTCCCACGTCGCGTTTTGGCAGCAACTTGGGGGCACCAGGGATCTTGTCCACCCTCTCCTGATGCTCTTTCATTTGGTCGTGAAGAGTCCTGTTTACATTCTCCATTTCTTCCATCTTTTTTTAGGATGGTTGTTAGCGTACCGTCGTTAGCTTGCGCTTCGATATGCCTGTTATTTGCTCGTACAACCTCAGGTTCACCCATGGCAGCGGTGATGCTTACCGTTGGCATACACCTGACGTTGCTTTGTGGTGACTTCTCAACCAAGCCACTTAGAGTAATTGTTAGCCATTCTTCCAGTAGCTTCTTAAACACCAAGGGCGCTTCCTTAGCCGCAGATGTGGAGGCTCCTTTTTCGTGCAAGATCGTCAGATCTTCAGATGGAGAAGGTGGGATCTCTGTACTTGGGGTGGTGCTAGGGGTTGCATTCAAGATACCCTCGTCACTGGCCTCGTTGAGAGGACCAAGGAGATTGGTTATAACATCCACTATGGCTTTCGATCGTATGTTATTTTCGGCCATCTTTTTGCGTGATGTAGAGAATGGTTGCTGGTTGTGCTCTAGGTGGATACTATGATTTTGATTCTCGAAATTCCCATAGACGGCGCCAAATTGTTTGGCTCAAAAGTTATCGATCTACTTTATAAGCTTAAAAACAATCAAAAGATAAATAAGGGTAAATCGTAATCAAATATAATATGACCTAGAGACAAACGAGATAAAATTATTGCAATAGATCTGATAAGAGGAACTTTAGGATAAGTATTTGTTAGCTTTAGAGATAGAGAGAGAATGAGAAAAAATAAGAGAGTAGTGTTATTCAAGAAATCATGATCCCCCCTTTACAATGGGAAGGTCCCCTTTATATAATAGGAGACTTTCCTCGAAATAATTATAAAAGTACAAAACGTAGTCGACGTCCTCCTAGCGAGGGCGCCAGGTCTTAACCGGCGTCGCCTTCATCCTTACTTCCAAGCCGTACCCTTACTTTAATAGGCGTATGCTTCGCTGGGCGTACCCTTCAGAGTAGAGACGTTGAGGGCCAAATTTGACCCCATAGACATACCTTTGCTATTGCAGGAGTATTTAGCAAGCTTCTGATTTCTTATGCATATTCTGTTTATTCTTGCAAGTATATTCCCGTTATTTTCCATTTCTATGGGTTCTTGCAGCTTGATTTCATAGTAAAAATTACAGGGGGCGCCCTATTTGGTCGCCCCCATTTAACCTATACTCATTTTTTAAAATTTTTTAACTTGTACCCACTTGTTAAAAAATTTCAGCTCCCTTTCTCCTCCCTGATATTATACAAAAGTCACCATCCCAGATTCTTTAATGTGCTACTCTTCAGCAGCACGCTTCGACAAACATTATGAGAAGGGAATATGAACTATTTGTGTGCTTTAAACGATATGGATACAGAGAATCCAGGAGAACAAATACAGGTGCACTGATAGTGTCTCTGTGCATTGTTAGCATTTCACCCAAATTCAGACATGCAGATGCAAGCACACGAGAAGAAATAGTTTAGTTCGATTTCCTGCCTATATGAAAAGTGCATTCAACTTGAAAGCATTTACTTAAGTAACCACTAAAAGTGATACTAATCCATACCTTTCTTCCTGATTTCTTGCACAAATCAGAGTTCTTTATTCAAGTACCATTTTATTTTATAACTGATGAACTTCAGCTCTAGAGCTGAAGTTTCCGGTTTACTAAATAAAAACTTCAGCTCTCTGAAGTTTTTATTTTATAACTGTAAACTTCAGCTCTAGAGCTGCAGTTTTTATTTATAACTGCCGAACTTCAGCTCTAGAGCTGAAGTTTCCGGGTTACTAAACAAAAGCTTCAGCTCTAGAGCTGAAGTTTCCCTATTATTAAATAAAAACTTATAAAATAAAACTTCAGCTCTGGAGCTGAAGTTTTTATTTTATAACTGGCAAACTTCAGCTCTAGAGCTGAAGTTTTCCGGTTACTAAACAAAAACTTATAAAATAAAACTTCAGCTCTAGAGCTGAAGTTCGCGAGTTACACAACAAAAACTTCACCTCTAGAGCTGAACTTTAGACCCGCCTACTAAAATGCTGAAGTTTTGTGTGATTGTCTTTGCTACTTTAGCCCCGTGTGCTGAAGTTATGTGAAAAGCGAGTACGCTTGCAATTTTTTTGGCAAAGCGGGTACAGGTTAAAATGTGGCACAAAAAACAAGTATAGATGCAAATGCCCCGATTTCATACGAGGAATTGGAAAAGTATGTTGGAAGAGAGTGAGAAACAGGGGGTGCTAGAAATGATACAGATCTTCAATTTTTAGATTTGGGCTTTTTTGAATTTTTCAACCTTCTGTTTTTTTCATCGATTCAGCTTTAATTTATTTTTTAGTATTCCTTTTTCCTTTGTTCATTTATTAATGCTATTTCTTTTCTTCTTTGTCAAATCTTTTTTAAAAAGTCAGGTCAAAATATATTTATTATTATTCTTTTACTTTATTATAAATTATAAATAAAGATAATAAAAAGAATAAAAACTAAATAAGCACTCACTACAAATGCAAACACGTGTTCCCTCTTGCTAGACACGTATTATTGCTCTTTGTCTTTCTCTCTTTTCTTTAATCCATGTACATTGTTTTCTTTACCCCAACTCTTTTATATCTAACAAATATTCTTAATGTCAATCAAAGAAAGAGAGAATCTAGAGAGTGTGTAGATAAAAGAAGCAGTCTTGTTTTCTTACCAATAAGATTTTTGATATCATTGTATAGATATTAGTTTTACCACTTTAGTTTAGTCTCCTTTCTTTCTCACATCAATTGGGTCATGCTGTAATTTTTCTGAACACTTTGATAAAATTGCAATTCATAAATCCTGTTATTGTTAATTATCTCCACATAAAATTGTGGAGAATGTTTCTTCAAATGGGAAAGGTATTTAGTACTATCTCCCTAGTCTATGATGAAGACTCAGGTTATGACCTTTCTGTTTACTCTTTTTTCATTTTTTGAAAGGGTGTTTGGTCGTTTCATTATAGTTTGAGATTGTGAAGCTCTGTTTTATTTTGCTTTTTTTTTTACATCTTTGTGTATAAGAAATATCTAAATTATCTACAACTATGACATAGTAAGTATGATCAACATAAATCCATAAATACGCTAAGTGAGATTAATTGTGAAAACTCAAAATATTCTTGGTTCCCTAGCATTAATGCATGTCCTATTTATATTTGAATGGATCTTGATCAAAATATTCTTTTCATAACATGCTTCTTGATTATTGCATGATTATTCACTTTCCAAATATATTTCTAGATCAGCATCCTCATGCATCCTTGATTTCCTCAATTTGAAGGAAATTATGAATATTTTTGGTCATATAATATTATTCCTTATATGGTAATGTTTGATTACCGTGTAAATATTTAAATTTCTAAGTAATATACAGTTGTATTATGCAGATCTAGTCTCAAGATTTGAAAGTTTAAAAAATTCTGTGTCTATAGTACAAAGATTAAAAAATAATTCCTACCATAAGTAAACTATACACAAAATCTAACATCCAACATGTTCTCAAAAGAGAACATTTTTTGTTTAAATTTTAAAATATTTGGCTTTGATTAATTAAAGAATGAAATTCAATTTACAAAAAAATCTTGGACTACTACTTTCATTAAATATTTTTCCATTTATAATCCAAATTTTTTATATTATTTTAGAATTGCTAAGTGACTTCATTTTAGCTTGCCACTTGGCTTAACCACATTGCAAATTACTCTCCTTTTAATATAATATAGATAGATACTGTCCATTATTTTCAAGTACATTATCATTTTCATTGCATGTCAGCTTGTCATAATCTGGTATAGTAGCTTCACATTCATTTCAAGAGGTGGCCAAGCTGGTTTGGCATCTCCCATCCCAACTCAGATATAATCTCCAAGGTATATTTTCTTTGATTCACTAGAATGCCTCTGCTTGACATGCTGAATTTCATTCCAAGAAAAAACTTTTGCTCTTCTAAGTCTTTAATCTTGAATGCTTTATGCAAAGAATCTTTTGCTGCCTGTATCAACTGCTAATTATTTTCAGTAATCAGCATATCATCAACATAAACAAGAATAACCACTATATCACTTTGATGTTGTTTGGTGAATAATGAATGATCAAGACTACTTTGCTTGAAACCTGACTGCAATAAAGCTTCAGTCAATTTTAAATTACATTATCTGCTAGCCTGCTTCAACCCATACAGGGATTTAACAAATCCGCAAACTAGCTTAGATTTGCCAATTGTCTCTCCCTGACTTGAAAATACCTGTAGCAACTCCATATAAACCTCATCATCTAGCTCCCTGCAAAACATCATTGTAACCATCCGTCTGTTGGATATACTAGTTCTTTATAGCTGCTAACAGTAGCAATCTTAACGACATGAGAGAATGTTTCATTATAATCAAGTCCCTCCTTTTGACTATAACCTTTGGCTATTAGTATAGCTTTAAACCTTTCTATTTCTCCATAAACTTTAAGCTTGACCTTTTACACCCATCGACACCCAATGGGATTCTTCCCTGAAGACAAACATACCAACTCTTACATTTTATTAGCTTGTAATGCTGCTATTTCTGCATGCATTGCTTCTATCCATTTAGCATCCTTACATGCTTCATAAAAGAATGTAGGTTAAGATATTGCTGAAAAGACCCGTAAATAAGCTTTGTGGGAGGAAGATAGTTGATCAGATGAAAGATAGTTAGCCAAATAATGAGGCTTCTTAGCTAGAAAAGGCACTACATGATCTGTCAATTATAATTGTTGTTTAGTCACTCATTCAGATCTCCTCAAAGGTATTGAAGTATCTGATGAGTAAATTGCAGGTTCTTCACAGATCTCATCCTCATTTGCATGTGTAGGAGATACAATACTGTCTTGAGGAACACTAGATTCTACATTAGTATGGAAGGAACTAGGTGAAGCATCATGTTGCTCTTGATGGTCAAGATATGAGGCACTAGGAAGACTAGCATCAATGGGCATAGTATGAGATTGTATATTTGTTACTTGTGGATCATCCTCTGCAAAAGCTTAGGGTTGTAATGCTTCTCTTATAGAAGTAGGAATGTTAGAATCAATATCTGTAAATAAGAAGGATGGTTAGGAAAAATACCTTCCTGGCAAGAAGTTGGTGATACAGGTCCTTCAATATCCTTGAAAGGAAAGACACCTTCTTTGAAAGTGACATCCTTGTTGACAAAAACCCCTTTTTCTCCAAGTTGTACAAAAAGTATCCTTTGGTAACATAAGAATACCCCATTAGCATTGCACTAACTGCTCTAGCACTGAACTTATCTTGTCTAGGTAAGACACTAACATAGCACAAACACCCCAAAGTTCTCAGATGAAGCGTGGTTGGGCGTTTTCCATGGAACAATTCAAGGTGATCTACATTGTAACACAACTGAAGTTAGTTTGTTGATAATATACACAACTGCCAAAACACATGTCCCCAAAATATCACAGGAATATGCCCCTAAAATCTAATAGCCCTTGCCACTTCAAGAATGTGTCAATGCTTCCTCTCAACTACTCCATTCTGTTGAGGAGTGTAGATACATGTTCTTTGATGTACTATTCCCAACTCTCTTAATAGAGTAGTACTGAAGTCTTGATTCACAAACTTATCCCCATTATCTGACCTCACTGTCTTTACCATAGTACTGAATTGGGTGTGTACCATTTTTAAAAAATCTCTTAGTATAAAGAATACATCACTTTTGAATTTTAGTAGAAAATCCAGGTTACACGAGAACAGTCATCAACTATTGTTAGAAAATACTTATTGCCATCAATAGTAGAAGTGTTATAAGGTCCCAAACATCCAGATGTAACAATTGTAAGGTTTTAGTACTCTTACTATCACTAGAATGAAAAGACAATATTATATGCTTAGCTAAAGGACAAACATCACACTTATCTATTACATTTCTACAATTTTCAATAAGCAATCCAAGAATCTCTTTCATGGCCCCTGCAGAAGCATGTGCTAGCCTTCTATGCCATAGAGAGACATCAAGTGCTTTCTCCTGTGCACTTAATCATCTACTCATTTCTTCTTATTCATCTGCAGGTAGGAAGAGGTACAATCCATCTTTCTCTTTACCAATCCCTTTGATCCTCCCACTTGAAAGGTCCTGGAATAGGCAAAAATGAGGGGAAACAGTGACTGAGCAATGAAGATCTCTAGTTAACTTAGAGACTGACATGAGATTATACTGAAAATCAGACACAAATAACACATTCTTCACTACTTGTCCCTAGAAATTATGAAATCAGACACAAATAACACATTCTTCACTACTTGTCCCTAGAAATTATGAAATCACATATATGTGATACCAAATTCACTTGACCATTAGGCATATACACCTTCCTACAACTTTATAAGTCAAGTTTTTTAATATTCTTTAACATGCTTAAGTCTGATATCATATGGTTAGTTGCACCAATATCTATGATCCATTCTTTTCTAGCTGTATTAGAAATAAATGATTTAATCATAACCTGCCATGGTAGTCACTGTGTTCTGTGGAACATCTTTATTCAGCAACATCATGATCTAATTGTATTGATCAGCTGTGAATTGTGGTGGCCTAGGAAGCTCACTCATGTCCTCCCTATCTCTTGCTTCAATCCTTCCTACATTAAACCTACAACATTAGGATTATAATTCTCAAAATTCATATTGTAAGCAATGTTAACATTGGCTCCTGGTCCTCTTTTCTTATACTTGAAATCAGCAGGATATCCTACTATTTTGTAACAAGTCTCCTTAGTATGTCCCTTCATCTTGCAGAAATCACAATGAAGATTACAATTTTTCTTTTGTCTATGATTTTGCCCTTGAAAATTTCCTCCTTTTGTAGTCATGAAGGCTCTGGCTTTTGAACCCTCATTCTTCATAGACACATTAGAGACATCTGTTTGACTCTCTCTATCTCTCTCAATGATCATTTCATATTCTTTACTAACATTAAGAGTAGGATTTTTCATAAGAATCTGACTCTGTGCTTGCTCATAATTCTTATTAAGCCCCATCAAAAACTACATCAACTTCTGTCTATGCCAATGTTCAACGAACTCTCTATCATGACAAGCTGGAATCATACTCTCATACTTATTCCAAAGTTCCTTGAGCTTAGTAAAATATGTTGATGTTGTTAGAGCCTTGTTGCAATGTTGCAATCTCCTTATGCAACTGATAAATTCTAGATGCAGTGACTTTATTAAAACGCCCCTTCAAATCTGTCACGACCTAAACCAATGGGCCTCGACGGGCACCCGGTGCCCTTATTCAACCGAGTACCAACGTAACATATCTTTCTCATTATATCAACATGGGTAAATGGGCCATAAGGGATTTATGAGGTAACAAGAATAAAGTATAAGAGAACACTCGGCATAAAATGACCCAACCTAATATAATAACTTATACATATGACGTACGGGTCTATAAGGCCAAAATAATCACTTGTACACTAAAAATAGGCCTACAAGGACATAAAATCTTTCATATACATGACATATATCTACAAGCCTGTAAGAGTACATAAACGTCATAAGGACGAGGTAGGGCTCCGACATACTAATAAATACATGTCTAAATCGTACTAACCAAATAAGCAACTCCGAAGCAAATGGAGCGCACCAACATCTTTCACTGAGTAGATAGCCTACTTGGAGGACTCTCAACCTATCTATCGGGACCTGCGGGCATGAAATACAGTGTCCCTAGGCAAAAGGGACATCAGTACAAATAATATACCGAGTATGTAAGGAATAAGAAATATGGAGTAAAAGACTCAACATGTATATCTGAATAGCTCTGTGAATCATTTAATATTATAATATCATGCATATGCATATAAATATTATAACCATACATGAGTATATGTGTTCATAACATCATCAAGCCTCTGAGGTCATCCCATCATATCATCTCAGCTATTGTGGGAAATTCATCAACGTATACCAGCTAATCAAGTGATGGTGTATATATAACGTCATAACATTTTTCCATACCCATATACATATAATATACATATATACAAGTATATAACATCATCTGGTCATGGGTCAATGTAAATGAATGCAATGCATGAGAAGTACGTTAATAAAATCTTACGGAATGACATAAGACCATTATGACTCTGATTAATATCATAAAGTAAACTTTATTAACTTACGTATTTTATGAGTCCCATGAACAGATGATAGAATAATAGAAGACATGCAGAATCAATAACATAACCATCTCTAGTATTTCTATGAATAGAGTCATTTATAAAAGTTGTGTGTTTGCTCGTTTCGTTTGTATCGTATGGATCATGCCAAAAGGAAACAAAGGATAACCTAAACATACCCGAGCCGATTATCTTGACAATCCTTCCAACACACGTCTTTTGCTACAACTCACGTAACGGCAAATCGAAGTAGGGGAAAATTCATCATATGATATTCGTGAGAAAGATTGCATTGTACTCCCTTAGAATCACAAAATCTCGTTGCTATTACCTTATGAAATCTCGTATGAATTTGTTGTAGCTTCAAATATAAGCATTGCTCTTCGAATCTTATGAACAATATCATTAATTCAAATTGTAATGTTTGCTTACTACAAGCAAGGAAATGATTAGTGGCTTTCTTGATATAGTGGCTTTCTTGATAACACTCTTTAACCAAATGAGGTAAAGTACTTATCTCTTTAAAGGTTGCCATCTTGCAAATTTATTTAAGAGTCACCTAATGGCTTTTATATGGCTGCCACATTGGGGGATATTTCCTACTCAACAATTATCTACTTAATTAATTTGTTAATTCCCCATTAACCATTAATTATCCGATTATCCATGTCACACCTCTTTTTTTTTATTCCGGAAGCGGGGTATAAGGGAGTTTTTTTCCAATTTAAGCGACAATAAAAATGAGATGATTTATATTAAATTCATATTCGCCACTTGGGATAATTTATAGTTTCCCAAGTCATCGGTTTAAAATCCCGAATTGAGAAAATTTGACTCTACTTACAGTCTGCGAACACAGAAATTCGGGTAAGGAATTCCATTAATCCGGAAGAATGTGTTAGGCATTCCCGAGTTCCGTGGTTCTAGCACGATCGCTTTAATCGTACTTGGCTTAATTAACTTGTCTAATTACTTATTTTTAAACCTACGTGCATCCATTCGCTTAACTGCTTTTATTTGCTTAATTACACTTAGTTATGGAGTTATCTTTAAAAAAAGAGTCACGTGTATGTGTACCCATTTATTTGGTCCATCAAAAATATTGTCATACGTACGTATCCATAATTAATAATACTTTATTATTATTAAGAAATTTCGGTTAAAGTTGTACGAACTCATAATCCGATTTTGTGTTTAGGATCGTAGTTATGTCACGTGAACGTGTATACAGTCACGGTGATAGATTAAGTCATGCCTAAAGCATGCTACGGATATTCATTTTAGAAACCGTAAATATATCACACGAACGTGTACATAATCACGATAATAAATAAACAAATATTCTATTGTTATAATAGTTCAACCCATTCTTGAAATATCCAAGAGTATCTACTGCTATATGGGAACTTATGCAACTCATATTGTACTCAAGCTCTCACCTGTACTGACCCGGCCGGTTGTTTTTGGAATTTACGCCCCGCTTTCCCATTAATTGCTTCCCCTAAGTTCATTTCTGCTATTTTGGTTTGCCGGGACGTTCGGTGTTAGGATTCGGAG
>MU673993.1:2246-25403 GCA_026770625.1 Nicotiana glauca | reverse complement strand
TAACTACTTCCCCTAAGTTCATTTCTGCTATTTTGGTTTGCCGGGACGTTCGGTGTTAGGATTCGGAGTGTTTTGGGACACTTAGTCCCTAAATGAGATCTTAAGAGTCGAAAAATGGTCTGTATTCGGAACAGTATGAAGATGACCTCGGAATAGAAATCTGGTGGTTTCGTTAGCTTCGTTAGGTGATTTCGGGGTTGGGAGCATGTTCGGAATGTATTTTGGAGGTTCGTAGCTCATTTAGGCTTGAAATGCCGAAGTTTGAAATTTTGAAGTTTCCGGTCCGATAGTGAGTTTTTGATTCGAGGGTCGGATTTGAATTCCGAAAATTGAAGTAGCTCCGTCATGTCATTTGGGATGTGTGTGCAAAATTTCAGGTCATTCGGGCGAGGTTTGATTATGTTTTTGATCGAAAGTATGCTTTGTTAGAATTTGAAGTTCTTAGGCTTGAATCTTTGATTAATTTGTATTTCCGGCGTTGTTTTAAGTGGTTTAAGGATTGGAACAAGTTTGAATGATGTTATGGAATATGTCCATAGGTTTGGTTGAGGTTCCGGGGACCTCAGGTGTGTTTCGGATGCCTAACGGGGCCTTTTAGTGTTGAAAAATTGCAGAAAAACTATCAGCAGTTGCAGGTCCAGATTTCTTCATCGCGTTCGCGGCCCCTCCACCGCGTTCACGTAGTGTAATCCTAGAGGGGGGACCAATTCCTTTATATGCGTTCGCGTACCTGCCCCCGTATTCGCGTAGATTTGTAATTTTCTCCATCGCGATCGTGTGGCCATCTTCACGTAGGGCAATTTTTGGTCCTTTCATTTTTCTTCTACGCGTTCGCGTATACCTAGCCGCGTCCGCATAGTTCACTAAACCACGCCTTCGCATTCACATCCTTTCCCTCGCGATCAGGAAGGGCATTTCTTGGGCCCCTTATATTTTCCTTCATCGCGAACGCGTGCTTCCTACCTCGTTCGCAATGCTTTAATTATCTGAACAATTATAAATATTTCGAACGAGGGTTTTAGCCATTTTTAACAAAGCTCAATCTAGAGAGCTCGGATTTGGGAGAAATTTCGAGGGTTTTCAAGAGCAACGATTGAGTAACGATTATCTACTCTTTTATGCTGAATACCCACTAATCTAATCACGATTTCATCTCTAAATTTTGGATTTTTGAATGAAAATTGGGTGAAAGTTCATAGACCAAACTATTGGGTTTTGAGGAGACATTTGACCTTTGATTTGGGAGATTTTCATATGGTTGGACTCGTGAGAGTACGAGGGTTCTGAAAACGTAAAAATTATTCGATTTCGAGACGTTGGATGGAGGGGAATTTTGGTCATTTTACCTATTTTCGTGCCCTAGCTTTAAATTTAATAGTAGAATCAGCTGTTTGTAATATTATTTACGATGTGTAATTGAATTGAATAGATTTGGGCCATTTGGAGTCGGACACTCGTGGCAAAGGCGCAGTTTCTAGTGATATTGAGCCGGTTCAAGGTAAGTGGCTTGTCTAACTTTGTGTGGGGGACCTTTCCCCTTAGGATTTTACTTGATATTTGAGTGCCTTGTGCGTGAGGTGACGAGCGCGTACTTGAGCCAATTGATGAAATCCCGATTTTCACTTAAACTATGAAAACATAGTTCTTATCCTTATTTGCCTTGTTCCATTTGGAGTTATAACTTATGCTAGATTAGGAAAAGCATGTTTAGCTGAATTGACTGCCTACTTGCTTAAGTTATTTTGACTACACTACGTGAAGCATGCTAGGCTAGTTCGACTTGTGTTTGTCTTCCGTACTTTATTCCTTGGTTTGTTTCTGGCTGTGATTGCGCATTTACATTGGGACTACGGATGTGGGATTTCGGTAGCTCCCCCTTGTTTGTTTACTTTGGGACTACGGGTTCGATTCCCGGGAGATCCCCCTGCATTTTTATTTTGGGACTACGGGATGGTATCCCGGGAGATTCCCCTGCACATTGATGATTAGACTACGGGATAGTATCCTGGGAGATCCTTTGGTATTAGTAAGTGAGTTGGACTACGGGACGATATCCCGGGAGATCCACTGGACAGTTGAGGAAAGGGCTACAGGACGGTATCCTGGGAGACCCTCATTGGTATCTTTGACTTTGAGCTGTATTACTCTGTGTTTTACTCTATCTTTGTAGTTATCATTGCTTCGTTGACTTGCCTCATTATACTGCTGTATTTATTATTTTTGTCAGATTTCCACACTGTTAATTATTGCTTTTGTTATGTTTTTGCCTCAGTAGGGCCCTGACCTTCCTCGTCACTACCCAACCGAGGTTAGGCTTGGCACTTACTGAGTACCGCTGTGGTGTACTCATGCCCTTCCTGCGCATGTTTTTCATGTGCAGATCATCTAGGTACCTCTACTCAGGCGCACTATCAGTGAGGCTGGAGGATTTTGGAGACTTTGAGGTAGATCTGCTGCATCCGCAGACCGACGAGTCTCCTTCTTACTCTATCTTTAGTACTAGTTTTCTCTCTTTTGGTTGTTAGATATTCTGGAGTTTTGGAGCCATACTATATACTTCTGTAGCCTGTGTTTCCCGTGAGTTTTTGAGTTTTGGGAATTGTTTTGGATTGTGTTATCGAGTTGTACATGCCGAGCGGCATTCAGTACAATTTCCTTTAGATATTTAATTAGATTTATTTTCTCTATTTTTCCGCAATTATTATGTTTCCGCAATAATACTCTTACCTGGTCATGGGGACTAGGTGCCGTCATGACATGTTCACAGTTGGTGAACTAGGGTCGTGATAAGGTGGTATCAGAGCTCTAGGTTCATTGGAGTCATAGAATACAGGCGTGTTGTTTAGAGTCTCGCTGATCGGTACGGAGACGTCTGTACTTATCTACGAGAGGCTATGTAACCGTTCGGAAAATTTTCACTTCATTTGATTCCCTGTCGTGTGAGATTTTTGACATCACAATCCTAAAACTTCTGCCTTCTATTCTCTCACAAATGGTGAGGACACATGCTACTTGAGATGATCAATCACCCGCGCCCCCTACTGCAGCCGTCAGAGGCCGGGGTCGGGGGAGAGGTCGAGGACGCGCACGTGGTGCAGCCAGAGCACCTGCGCAAGCTGCCGCTGAGGTATCACCAACAGATTTAGCCGAAGTTCAGGCACCTGACGCGCCTACAACTATTACTACTCCAGCACTTCAGGAGACTTTGGCACAGTTCCTGAGCATGTTTGGTACATTGATTCCGGCCGGATTGATTCAGGTTGTACCGACTACTTTACAGGTTGGGGGAAGGACCTAGACTTCCACCACCCCCACTCTAGAGCGGCGAGCTTCCATTGGTCAGGTTCCAGGTTTCATGGCGACATAGCCTGTGGTCCCAGTTCAGCGGGTGGTAAGGACCTCTTGCCGAGTAGAGGACAAGTGGGCCTAGGAGAGAGAGGATAGACGAGGTCAGGAGGGAGAGTATAGAGGAGTGAGTAGACCTCATGGACCGGGGAGATATACTGGTCCTTATTTCGGAGGTAGGGTGCGTCATGGTAGAGGTTTTGTGGGTCAGCCCGCTCAGTCTGCATCTCAGAGTTCCCACGGAGTTTCAGGTGTTCAGGGGTCTCAGAGTACCCATACCGCACAGTTTCCACTGCCACGCCAGTCACGAGGTTGCTTTAAGTGTGGTGACATACACCATGTGGTGAGGTATTGCCCTTGACTTGGGAGGGGCGCACCTCCACCGACTTCTCGGCCACAGCACGCCCCGCAGAGTTCTCAAGCTTTAGTTACAACTGCAGTTGCTACCCTACCTACGCGTACCGAGACTGTTACCTCCGATTCTATCATCACAGGTATTGTCATGGTTTGTTATTAAAGTGTATCGGTTCTATTCGATTTGGGTTCTACTTATTCTTATGTGTCTTCTTACTTTGCTCCGCATTTGGGTGTGCCCCGGAATTCTTTGAGTGTCCCTGTTTATGTTTCTACTCTTGTGGGAGATTCTCTTATTGTGGACCACGTTTATCGGTCATGTTTGGTTACTATTCGTGGTTTTGAGACCAGAGCGGATTTATTTTTACTCGTATGGTTGACTTTGATATTATTCTGGGTATGGACTGGTTGTCGCTCCATCATGCTATTCTTGATTGTCACGCCAAGACTGTGACGCTGGCTATGCCAAATGTTTCGCGTATTGAGTGGAGTGGTACTTTAGATACCACTCCCAGTAGAGTTATCTCTTTCCTTAAGGCTCAGCATATGGTTGAGAAGGGGTATGCCGCGTATTTAGCTTATGTGAGAGATATTAGTGTTGATACCCCTTCTGTTGATTCAGTTCCAGCGGTACGGGATTATCCTGATGTGCTTCCAGCTGATCTCCCGGGCATGCTGCCCTATAGAGACATTGTTTTTCGCATTGATCTGTTGCGGGGCACCTAGCCTATTTCCATTCCTCTGTAGCGCATGGCTCCTCCTAAGTTGAAGGAGCTGAGGGATCAATTGTAAGAATTGCTTGGTGATGGTTTTATTCAGCCCAGTGTTTTACCATGGGGTGCCCCTGTCTTGTTTGTGAAGAAGAAGGATGGTTCTATGCGTATGTGCATTGATTATCGCCAGTTGAACAAAGTTACAGTGAAGAACCGTTATCCCCTGCCTCATATAGATGATTTGTTTGACCAGCTTCAGGGCGCACATGTGTTTTCCAAGATTGATTTGCGCTCAGGTTACCATCAGTTAAAGATTCGGGAGCCAGATATCCCGAAGACTGCCTTCAGGACTCAGTATGGTCATTACGAGTTCCTTGTTATGTCATTTGGGCTAACTAATGCCCCAGCAACTTTTATGCATTTGATGCACAGTGTATTCAGGCCATATCTTGACTCATTCGTCATTGTTTTCATTAATGACATTCTAGTTTATTCTCGGAGTCGGGAAGATCATGAGTAGCACCTGTGGACAGTGCTTCAGACCTTGAGAGAGAAGAAATTATATGCAAAGTTCTCAAAATGTGAGTTCTGGCTGAGTTCCGTGGCATTCCTAGGCTACGTGGTATCGAGTGAGGTAATTCGGGTGGATCTGAGCAAGGTGGAGGCCGTACAGAGTTGGCCCAGGCCCTCCTCAGCTACAGAGATTCGCAGTTTCCTTGGCTTGGCAGGTTATTACCGTCGCTTTGTGGAGGGGTTTTCATCGATTGCGGACCCTATGACTAGATCGACCCAAAAGGGTGCCCCATTTCAGTAGACAGAAGAGTGTGAGGCGAGCTTCCAAAAGCTCAAGACAACTTTGACTTCGGCCCCAATCTTGATGCTGCCTACCGATTTGGGGTCTTATACAATTTATTGTGATGCCTCACGGGTTGGACTTGGAGCGGTGTTGATGCAGGACGGTAGGGTGATTGCCTACGCGTCCATATAGTTGAAGATACATGAAAAGAACTACCCTGTCCACGACTTTGAGTTAGCTGCTATTGTTCATGCCTTGAAGATCTGGCGTCATTATTGTACGGGGTGCCTTGTAAGATCTATACTGACCATCGGAGTTTGCAGCACTTGCTTAAGCAGAAGGAGCTGAATCTGCGTAAGAGGAGGTGGTTAGAGTTGTTAAAGGATTATGATATTAATATTCTTTATCACCCCGGCAAGGCCAATGTGGTAGCCGATGCCTTGACTCACCAGGCTAAGAGTTTGGGGAGTTGGCATATTTACCAGCCTCAGAAGACTACTACAAGAAATTTGATTTTTAACGACCACTTCTTAGCGAAGGGACTAAAATCCGGTCGTTATAAGTGTATTTATAGCAACTAATTTTTTTTTCGATCATTGATAGTAATTGTTAGCTCGATATTAATGAGGGATAATATTGGGCCCTTAAAATATAACATAGCCCGTCGTTATTAATTAATAAAAATTGGCTCTAACTTTTCCCTCTTTTTCCCAATACACGCCTGGATCCGCCAACCTCCCCAAAAAAGAAGGAAAATACCCTGAGACTTCTCCAACACCTCTGTTGTGAATGTTTATTTCGTAAACCTAAAACTATAATTTCTCTTGCAACAGGCAAAGTAAACTTCAGCGAAATTACTGGTGTTCAGACGTCAATATCATCGTATTAGAGAAATTGCCGGTCACCTTCATTGACAATAACTGCTCATCTTGGAGTTTCTTCTCATCAAGGTAAGGTTCGAAATTGTACCCTTTTATGTTAATCTTAATTTAGATGAAACCCAGTTCTAAACCATGGCTGTTCAAATTCAATTATTATAAAGTTTTGAACAGAAAAAGTGAGTGAAAAGCTAAGGTTTTAGGGGCAAAATTTATTCTCTGCCTTTAGGTTTTCTTTTTCGATTTTCTGTTCATGTTTCAAATTCCAAAAAAAATTTACAGAAAGAGATATACAAAGATTTAAGTGATCTTCTCTGATTTTCAGCTATTCCTCATCTGATTTTGAGTTAAGTTTCTTTCACACACACACACACACATACACACACACACACACACACATATATATATATATATATATATATATATATATATATATATATATATATATATATATATATA
This sequence comes from Nicotiana glauca, assembly GCA_026770625.1. Taxonomy (NCBI): domain Eukaryota; kingdom Viridiplantae; phylum Streptophyta; class Magnoliopsida; order Solanales; family Solanaceae; genus Nicotiana; species Nicotiana glauca. The sequence goes on along the minus strand of MU673993.1, from coordinate 18,858 downwards.
TATATATTAGTTCTTGATCTTTTGATCTTCGTTCATGGGTCTTGCTTGAGCTCGGTTGGTGTTTTGCGGGTTCGGACGTGACTGTTCGAGGACGAAATTCATGGTTCCAAGTTCAATTAGTCGCTTTTTTCCTCTCTTGAATTTTGGAGTCAAAATCTGTGTAGTTGTTGATTATTTAATTGCTATTAAATAATCATTTGGACTGATTGATCATCTCGGTAATTGGTAACCAGTTGAATGCTAAAATTGAGAAAAGTGCAAGTTAGAAAGTGAGGAAGTCCACGATATCCAGGTTTTGGTTTTTCAATATGTTTTTAATGCCTAGTTGGTATTTTTTGCAGTGTGTTATTGAGTAAGAGAACTTTAGGTCTCATGTTAAACTTGACTACAACATCTCCGCTTTCCACTATTTTGCTATATAATTCCTTTAAGTAATTTACAAAGTGAATAATCACATATAGTGTAATATCTATTTTTGTTTTATGTACCAAACTCCAAAGCAAAATCCAGTATGTACTTCACTGAATAGAAAGTGCTTGCCGTTGCAAGTGTTATCTTACTATTTCCTGAAGATCCCCTCTAGTCTCTTTCTTTGCTATACAAGACTTGTTTTAATTAACCGTGATGTTTTCTACTAGAATTAGAACTGCAGGCCTTCTATAATAGCATTTAGTTTCCTTCAAGATTTTCTTTTCTTCTCAAAGATCTATCCTAATAAGTCTCTTGCAATTGCTCTTGTTTCCTTAATCTTTCATGTGTTCCATTTTATATTTAGTTAGTGTTTAATGTACTTATACTTTCTATGATGTTGGTTAAGAATCTTCCATTACCATTGAGATAAATATATTTTAAAAAAAGAATGTCTGGTCCTACTTATTTTCAATAAATGAACTTTCTGTGATGGAATTATTTTTGGCTCCTGTGAGAAACCTTTTCCTTAATAAAAAAGTTTGGCTGGCATTCTGAGTATGCGTAGTAACTTCAGTGGAGTAGCATAGGTTCCCAAACCCTAAGGCCCTGCTGCCTTATTTCAGTTGGAAATATTGCTTTGTAATTGCAATATACTAGAAGTCTATCTATATGTTCTTATTCCTCCGGTCCTGGCCTTATGACAAGTAAAAGTTGAATCTGGTACTGCATACATTGGTTTCCTAGTAATGGATTCTATCACTCCCTTTCTATTTTATCTAACTAATTGTGAATCGAGCTTCAAAATGAGCCGTTTAAGTATAAGCCAAGTTTGGGGTATAAATTATTTTGTTAGATAATTGATTTCTTTACGCATCCATTCGCTTAAAATTAAGTAAAGCTTTCTTGTTGATTCTCTAGATTTGTTTTAGAGTTTCCCTTTAAGAGAATATCTTGATAATGAATTAGTTGGAAAGTCTTTGTTCACTAAAATAGTATGTTGTTGGATTTCGCTTTTGATAAGAGCCGTATTATTTTTTGTATTCATTCTCGAATACAGAGCTTCCTTATTACACTTGGAGAACTCATCAGGTAAGATATCTGCTGTTTGGTCTTCATTATGTCATATTGGGTATGACTTTATTAAAATTATTTGGATGTGTTAATGTTAAGTGTTTTGGAGACTTCGGTCAAGTAGTAAGACTGACACTTTCAAGTAAGTAATAGAGCTCGTAAGATCAATCAAATAGTAAGAGCTCAAGGTGATGTAACTGGTAGTGAATATTTGAAGGAATACGGATATCAGCAGAGTGTGAAGTTTTCAAGATTTCATGTGTTGAAGATTTAAAGTCATGTTTAAACTGATACATGCAAGGTCGGCAGCCATAGTCTTGCTCTATGCTTATCAAGGAATTCCAATTTGTTGGGATTATTTTAGTTTTATTTGTTTAAGGACTATTTGGAGACATTATTGGCAGGTCTCTCCTTACTGCACTCATTTTCTCTTGTAGAAGCTAAATTTGATTTTGGCTCCAAATATATTATTTTTAATATAGCTTTTGGGGTAAAATTAAATGACATAGTTGATTTGCAATGTTGAAACTTAAATTCATATCCTAACTATGATAAACTCTTCAAACAACCCCAGAGTTTCTCTAGCTTGGATTAACACATGTCAGATTCAAACTAGCTGCATTGTAATTTAGTACCATCTTGGTATCTTTTAATAAAATCTTAACTTATTATAAAAAAAAAGCACATGTTAAATTCATACTGTAATTTGATGTTGTCTTGTGTACGTGCTCTGTTCCCATAATACCTCGACCTACCGATGCAGCAGAAACTAAGCATCTGGTGAATGGACACATTCTTTAAGATCAGTAAATGATAGTAGTTTTTACTCAAGAGGATTGGAAATGGCCTTTTTAATGATAGCTAGGGAGCATGGGAGATAGTTTTCTGCTCCTTTTTTTCCTCGATATTAACATCAAATTCTTTATTTAACTTGTCTCTGATTGGACAATAGCTTGATGTAGTTTAGGAACATAATTTGTTTCTTAGATTTTCTATTTCAGAAGATGAATTTGCTCGCTTATGTTTTCTTTAGGCCTAAAATGTGTCAAATTCTTAGAAGATAGAGTTGGCAAATGTTATTTTGCAAAAATATTTGGTCATCTAGATTGTAATTTTTGTGGTAGATCTTGTAAATCTTATGGTACATTTCCTATAATCTTCTCATTTTTATGTTCTTGTTTTAGAAAACCATGGGTTTTGGAGGTATAGAGAAGTTTTTACCCTATTTGAATGCCTATAAGAATTGAGATTTTCTTCTTTAAGATGTCTTTAACACTAGGAGCACTAGGAGCATGAACCATCATTGAACCACATGAAGATATATATATATATTAAACATATCTTGGATTTTCTGTAGTTTATGAATGTAGTGAACTTGTTGGAACTCTTCTTCTTTTTGAAAAGAACTACTGCTTTCAATTGGTGCATTATTTATTTAAGAGATATTAATTCCAAAGATAAATAAGCTATTAAAACTAAAACAGAAATAATGATACGAATTGGAAGAAATTTCAATTTAGCTTGTGAGAGATTCTAGTAATTTTGGATGCTCCCGATTTATACAAAGTAGTCCTATAATAGGTTTTTATTTCTGAATTTTTCAATGAGAAAAAAGGAGTGAAGAACTAGTATTCCGCAAGTAAACGTTGAAAATCTTAGTCGTTATTATGGAACACTAGAAAAAATAATAAAGTTATCTGTCTTTTTTAAATAAGACTACATATGCTCTTAGCTGTGAAAATAATGGATTCTTAGTAGTTAGCTAGTTTCTTAGTAGTTAATAATCATTTTGACACAAGAGTTGTTTTCTGATTAGCTGTATAAGTCTCGTTGGAAAATACCACGAACTTTGCTTTAGTCAATTTATTCTCCGTTCTGCAACTGTTTGTTACAAGTTGTATAGCTAAAATGACTATAAGTCATAGCTAGGACCTCTGCCTATGCTTTCCATTTTATTCGGATGAATCTTTATATCACTATGCGTCTATCTGATCGCACATTTGATAGATGAAGCAGTGGTATCAATTTAGCAAATCACCAAGTATATTTATGCATAAGCATACTTTCTTTGCCTGTTAAATAGAACTAAATATAGGTTCACGGTCGCTTCACTTTTTTTAAAGAATCTACCCTATCTATCAATTAGAACTCGTATAACCTTTATAAGCTTTATCTTCTCTTTTGACACACACAGTTAAATTTTTATATTTTTAGTTTATAAGATAAGTTTCATATTTAATGATACTTATGAAATATTGTAGGACAAATTTGACAGTGATGACATAAATGATCAACGAGATCATGTCCTGAAACATATGAGAAAGTTATGGAACAATTGGAGAGGATCAATGCACAAGAATATTAAGTCTAAGCCATTTCATTTTGCTATAAAAGATGTGCTAAAGGGGGGTAGACAAGAGTGATTGGGAATGGCTGGTCAAGGAGAATTTTCTTACTGAAAAATTTAAGGATGATTTTATAGCTATTTATTAACATCATATTATCTTAAGTGGATGACCAGAACTTTATCGGTGTGTGGGGAGAAATTTAAAAATAGCTAGATTTACAACTGGTCATTCAAAAATAGCTCAGTTTCAAAAGTAATCAAAATTTAGCCACTTTTCATGTAAAGATAAATTTAAACGAAAATACTGTTCAAAATCCGAAAAATACGCCCGCATATTATACGGGAGTTCTAGCATAAGTATACTTGAACTCCCGCAGATTATACGGGAGTTCCAGGATAACTATGCTGGAACTCTCGTATAATATGCGGGAGTTCAAGTATAATTATGCTGGAACTCCCGCATAATATACTTGAGTTACAGCAAGTATAAATGTCCAGTATAATATACTGGAGTTTTGAGCATCGGTGCTCCAGCCTCCCATATATTATACAGGAGTCAGCAAAGTATACCGGTCCAGCATAATATGCTGGAGTTCGTACACAAATGTACCGAACTCTCGTATATTATATGGGGCCGGTCTCTGTTGCAGCAAAATAGTGGCTATTTTTCATTGACTTGGTAAATGCTGGCTATTTTTGATCGACCAGTGCGAAAACTGGCTATACCATGCTATTTTGACTGTTAATTTAGGAGACAAGTACAAGAAACTTGGGCAATATGTCTAAGTTGAGTATGCCTCATCGTACAGGTAGTAAGCCAATTATGGAGATCATTTATGAATTGGTGAGTAATTCTATTAAGAAACCTCATCTTTGTTACAAAGATTTCTTTGACTTGTTTATTTGAATGTGAAGGGAGGTAAAAATGGCAATCCACCAAATGTGGCAACTATTTTTTTGAGACTCATAAGAAGAACAACAAGCTTGTCGAACCTGAAACCAATGAGAAATATGTATGTTTATGGATTCAATTTACATTACTTATTTACTGTGTTGTATTATGTTAATTAAATTCTTTTTTATTTTACAGGCTAAAATCAAAGAAGTGGTGCAATCTGAGTCTTCTCTTAAAAATATTGAAGTTGTAGAAAGATGCTTCGGACCTCAACAAAAGAGTCATGTAGTTGGATTTGGTAGTAAAATAACCGCTAAGGAGTTGAAAGGTGGTAACTCCTCTAAAGCTGCATTGTTGGAAAAGCTGAATGCTACTGAAAAAGAAATAAATAACTGAAAGGACGCCTGGAAGGGTTGGAGAGTAAATATGATGAGCTAGGGAGTAAATACGCACAACTTGCAAAGATAGTGTTTGATCAGCCTTCATCACCATCTTCAAGTGATCAATATATTGAATCATTTAACAGGTTAGTAGATTAAAAATCCTTTTTTACTCTGTGATTAAAATATTGTAATGCTCATGTAAATTTTTTTCTTTATGTCATTAAGGTTTGTGAATAAACAAAGATATAGTCAAATGAATTTAAGCAAGAATGAAGTTTCAAATATTATGCACATGTTTAGGAAGATAATCTTAAAAATGTAAAATGCAATTTGAGAAAATTGCTATCTTTCTCTTTTGCCTTTTTTTAGTTTGCATTGCAGCTTAATGCTTTTGAAGTCCTCTTTAAAACTGAGAAACAAGATTTATTCTATACAGGATCTGTTGAACTGAGTAAAGCTTAAACTTCAGGTTTTGACATACTTAGCAAAGTGTGGATTTAATAGATCAATCTGAGTGATATATGAATGAACAAACTACCACAATAGATCATTCTAATACTGCTATATGGAATTTAATGGCTAGCACTTGATTTTACAAGTTGATAACACTCCTGATTGTGATTAAATTCCTAGCTGAAAATATAGGAGCTATTATGCACAGAATTTTAGACCAAAGATGCTTCATTTTAGATATGAGTAGTGTAAGTAAATTAAGGAAACGTAGTGGAAGGGACTAGAAAAATTGACTATTTGTTGTCTAATGCATATTATGTGTTATCCAATTTATCTGCTTATGCTCTATCTAGGAGATCGTGGTAGTGTTGTTTATTTTCTGATTTGCTTTTGTTCTATGGTTCTCTTATCAACTCTACTATTTCTATGTATATGTTATATCTTCAGCTCCGCCTAACTTTTTACAATCATGAAAAATAATAAATATAATACTTTAATATCGATATACATAAGACTAACGTATGATGGGATGTTGAAGAGATTTGCCAGAACAACCATGCCATTGAAATACACAATTTTTCTAGCACATCTGCATTTACATGCAAATGATTAAGTAGGCGTTTGGCCTTAATCTGTTTTTTTTTCTGAAATGTTTTTGACTTTATTACTGTTTGTAAATGAAACTGAAATCCAGCTGTGTTCAGATTTTGAACATTGTAAATGCAACGAACATGGAGCTAGCTCTATAAGAGAAATGATCAAACTCTCTGGGGCAACCACAGCTACTAAGTTTCCTTTAATTCCATTAACCGTCGCCATTAAAAAGTGAATTGATTTAGGAATCCAATTGCACATAAAGTTAGTAATAATTAGACATGCCCCTTTTTCTATTGTTGTTTTGTCCGCACAAGAAAATGCGCAGGCTCACACTTTGCTGCATAACCAAATTTAGATGTAATGTCTTTCTATGTACCCCTGTTAGTTTCCTATTGCTGCCTTCTAGTGACAGCTCACAATCGATCTCGAGTACTCCATAAGTTGTTCTTCCGAGTAACTAGTATTCCACTCGCATGTCTTACTCCAGTGATGGACACCGTAGAGTGTGGTCTAAGCTGTATAGATTGCTGCAGCAGCTATGAATGATGGCGGAAACTTAAGCATTTAATTTCTGATCTTTGTATTTTTTTACTTCCTCGTTTATAGCCATTAATGTAGCCTTTAATGTATCTGATCTTTCATCTTTAGTTGTTTATTTTTTGCTACTAAACTGGCATAAATGTTATTTTAACAGATCAAAAATTTAAAGTCCAAAGAATCTATCCTTGAAGAAAGTGGAGATCAAGTTGAAGTATAAGAAGTGTTTGGTTTGTCGAAATGATTTAAAGACATTGTCTTATGTACATATCTATATTGCAATTTTACTTTCTCTTTTTAGGAATTGTTAAAAATGATGTCTTACAATTTGGATTGATTTAAGGTAAATATGATACTTTAGTTCTTTGTATTAATAAGATATTAGTTTATTCTCCAATGTTGTTGGCCGTATATGAAAGTATTTAAATAATTATTATTATTCATGTAATTTAAACTTTCGTAATTATATTTATTACATTTTCAAATTAGCAAAGAATGATTATATAGTTAACGAAGGAATATCGATCGTTAAAAGCACTTGAATTGACTTAATTAGTTGTTGTCACTAAAGACTTTTAACGACCAGATAAAAAGTTAGCGAGGGAAAAATGTTGTCACTAAAAAGCATGTATAATGATCGAAAATTATGCCGTCGCTAAATAATTTTTAACGACCAAATTGTAAATCGGTCGTTAACTTTTAACGTTGGAGCTTTTAATGACCGGTGACGACCGGATTTTTTTCGATCGTTATTGACTTTTAATGACCAGAATTAGATTTTTTAATGACCAGATTTCCCTTTGCTAAAGACCCATTTTCTTGTAGTGGACCTATGGCGATGGATGTTCAGGCCTTAGCCAGCCAATTCGTGAGATTGGACCTTTCGGAGCCTAGTCGGGTTCTAGCCTATGTGGTTTCTCGGTCTTCCCTATTTGATCGTATCAGGGAGCGATAGTATGATGACCCTCATTTGCTTGTCCTTCAGGACAGGGTCCAGCGTGGGGACGCCAGAGATGTGACCATCGGGGATGATGGAGTATTGAGGATGCAGGGCCGGATTTGTGTGCCCAATGTTGATGGTCTTTGAGAGTTGATTCTAGCATAGGCCCATAGTTCGCGGTATTCCATCCATTCGGGTTCCGCGAAAATGTATCAGGACTTGAGGCAGCACTATTGGTGGAGGTGGATGAAGAAGGATATAGTTGATTACGTGTCTAGATGCCTCAACTTCCAGCAGGTGAAGTATGAGCACCAGCGTCCGGGTGGGTTACTTCAGCAGATAGAGATTCCGGAATGGAAGTGGGAGCGTATCACCATGGACTTTGTATCGGGACTCCCACGGACCTTGAAGAAGTTTGATTCCATTTAGGTCATTGTGGATCGGCTGACCAAGTCCGCTCATTTCATTCTTGTGTGTACCACTTATTCATTGGAGCGGTTGGCGGAGATTTATATTAGAGAGATCGTCCGTTTGCATGGTATTCCATTTTCTATCATTTCAGACAGTGGTACTCAGTTTACATCGCGGTTCTGGAGATCCGCGTAGTAGGAGTTAGGCACTCGGGTGGAGTTGAGCATGACATTTCACTCCCAGACGGACGGACAGTCCGAGCGCACTATTCAGATTCTTGAGGATATGCTCCGTGTGTGTGTGATTGAGTTTGGAGGGTCTTGGGACCATTTCCTGCCATTGGCGGAGTTTGCTTATAACAACAGCTATCAGTACAACATTCAGATGGCGTCGTATGAGGCTTTATATGGTAGGAGGTGTAGATCTCCGGTGGGTTAGTTTGAGCCGGGTGAGGCCAGGCTATTGGGCACAGAGATGGTCCAGGATGCATTGGAGAAGGTTAAGGTGATTCAGGATATATTCCGTATAGCCCAGTCCAGACAGAAGAGTTACGCGGACATGAAGGTCCGTGATGTTTCATATATGGTTGGTGAGCAGGTTCTGCTTCGGGCTTCGCCTATGAAAGGCGTCATGAGGTTTGGGAAGAAAGGAAAGCTGAGTCTGAGGTTTATTGGACCTTTTGAGATCTAAAGGCGAGTTGGGGAGGTTGCTTATGAGCTTTCCTTACCTCCCAGCCTAGCCGGAGTTCATCCGGTATTTCATGTTTCGATGCTCTGGAGATATCACGGTGATCCATCACACATGTTGGATTTCAGTTCAGTCCAGTTGGACAAGGATCTATCCTATGTTGAGGAGCCAGTGGCTATCTTGGACAGACAAATCAGAAAGTTGAGGTCAAAGAACATTGCTTCAGTGAAGGTCCAGTGGCGGGGTCAGCCGGCCGAGGAGGCGACTTGGGAGACCAAGCAGGACATGCGCAGCCAGTACCCTCATCTTTTTACTACTTTAGGTATGTTCTCTATGCTCGTTCGAGGACGAACGAATGTTTAAGTGTAGGAAGACGTAACGACCCGGCCGGTCGTTTTTGGAATTTATGCACCGCTTCCCCATTAACTACTTTTCCTAAGTTCATTTCTGCTATTTTGGTTTGCCGGGACATTCGGTGTTAGGATTCGGAGTGTTTTGGGACACTTAGTCCCTAAATGAGAGCTTAAGAGTCAAAAAATGGTCCGTATTCAGAACAGTGTAAAGAAGACCTCGGAATGGAAATCCGATGGTTCTGTTAGCTCCGTTAGGTGATTTCGGGTTTAGGAGCGTGTTCAGAATGTAATTTGGAGGTTCGTAGCTCATTTAGGCTTGAAATGCCGAAGTTTGAAATTTTGAAGTTTCCGGTCTGATAGTGAGTTTTTAATCCGAGGGTTGGATTTGAATTCCGGAAGTTGCAGTAGCTCCATCATGTCATTTGGGATATGTGTGCAAAATTTCAGGTCATTCGGGCGAGGTTTGGTTAGGTTTTTGATCGAAAGTATGTTTTGTTGGAATTTGAAGTTCTTAGGCTTGAATCTTTGATTAATTCGTGTTTCCGGCGTTATTTTAGGTGGTTTAAGGATTGGAACAAGTTTGAATGATGTTATGGTATATGTCCGTAGGTTTGGTTGAGATCCCGAAGGCCTCGGTTGTGTTTCGGATGCCTAACGGGGCATTTTAGTGTTGAAAAATTGCAGAAAAACTATCAGCAGTTGCAGGTCCAGATTTCTTCATCGCATTCACGGCTCCTCTACCGTGTTCGCGTAGTGTAATCCTGGAGGAGGGACCAATTCCCTTATACGCGTTCGCGTACCCACCCCCGCGTTCGCGTAGGTTTGTAATTTTCTCCATCGCGATCGCGTGGCCATCTTCGCGTTCGCGTAGGGCAATTTCGGGCTCTTTCATTTTTCTTCTACGCGTTCGTGTATAACTGGTCGCGTTCGCATCGTTCACTGAACCAAGACTTCGCGTTCGCATCCTTTCCTTCGCGATCGCGAAGGGTATTTTTTGGGGCCCTTATATTTTCCTTCTTCGCGAACGCGTGCTTCCTACCGCGTTCGCGATGCTTTAATTATATGAACAGTTATAAACATTTCAAACGAGGGTTTTAGCCATTTTTAACAAAACTCAAGCTAGAGAGCTCGGATTTGGGAGAAATTTCGAGGGGTTTTCAAGAGCAACAATTAGGTAACGATTATCTACTCTTTTATGCTTAATACCCACAAATCTAATCACGATTTCATCTCTAAATTTTGGATTTTTGAATGAAAATTGGGTGAAAGTTCATAGACCAAACTATTGGGTTTTGAGGAGACATTTGACCTTTGATTTGGGAGATTTTCATATGGTTGGACTCGTGAGAGTACGAGGGTTCTGAAAACGTGAAAATTATTCGATTTCGAGACGTTGGATGGAGGGGAATTTTGGTCATTTTACCTATTTTCGTGCCCTAGCTTTAAATTTAATAGTGGAATCAGCTGTTTGTAATATTATTTACGATGTGTAATTGAATTGAATAGATTTGGGCCATTTGGAGTCGGACACTCGTGGCAAAGACGCAGTTTCTAGTGATATTGAGCCGGTTCAAGGTAAGTGGCTTGTCTAACTTTGTGCGGGGGACCTTTCCCCTTAGAATTTTACTTGATATTTGAGTGCCTTGTGCGTGAGGTGACGAGCGCGTACTTGAGCCAATTGATGAAATCCCGGTTTTTACTTAAACTATGAAAACTTAGTTCTTATCCTTATTTGCCTTGTTCCATTTGGAGTTATAACTTATGCTAGATTGGGAAAAGCATGTTTAGCTGAATTGACTGCCTACTTGCTTAAGTTATTTTGACTACACTACGTGAAGCATGCTAGGCTAGTTCTACCTGTGTTTGTCTTCCGTACTTTATTCCTTGGTTTGTTTCTGCTGTGATTGCGCATTTACATTGGGACTATGGATGTGGGATTCCGGTAGCTCCCCCTCTTGTTTGTTTACTTTGGGACTACGGGTTCGATTCCCGGGAGATCCCCCTACACTTTTATTTTGGGACTACGGGACGGTATCCCGGGAGATCTTTTGGCATTGGTATGTGAGTTGGACTATGGGACGGTATCCCGGGAGATCCACTGGACAGTTGAGGAAAGGGCTACAGGACGGTATCCTGGGAAACCCTTATTGGTATCTTTGACTTTGAGCTGTATTACTCTGTGTTTTACTCTATCTTTGTAGTTATCATTGCTTCGTTGGCTTGCCTCATTATACTGCTGTGTTTATTACTTCTGTCATATTTTCACACTGTTAATTATTGCTTTTGTTATATTTTTGCCTCAGTAGGGCCCTGAACTTCCTCGTCACTACCCAACCGAGGTTAGGCTTGGCACTTACTGAGTACCGTTGTGGTGTACTCATGCCCTTCCTGCGCATGTTTTTCATGTGCAGATCATCCAGGTACCTCAACTCGGCACACTATCAGTGGGGCAGGAGGATTTCGGAGACTTCAAGGTAGATCTTCTACGTCCGCAGACCGACGAGTCTCCCTCTTACTCTATCTTTAGTACTAGTTTTCTCTCTTTCGGTTGTTAGATATTCTGGAGTTTTGGAGGCATACTACATACTTCTGTAGCTTGTGTTGCCCGTGAGTTTTCGAGTTTTGGGAATTGTTTTGGATTGTGTTATCGAGTTGTACATGCCGAGCGGCATTCAGTACAGTTTTCTTTAGATATTTAATTTGATTTTTTTCTCTATTTTTTTGCAATTATTATGTTTCCGCAATAATATGCTTACCTGGTCATGGGGACTAGGTGCCATCATGACATATTCACGGTTGGTGAACTAGGGTCGTGACATCACCTCAGGCCAATGCAAGTAGTTTCGGTGTATAAAAAAAAAGCTTTAAGCTTGGGCTATACCAAATGAACTAGCGCAAGATTTATAAAAACTCCTAGTTGATAAATTCTTTGCAACCAACTCACAGAGAGATTCAGAAACCAAATTATACTAATAGATCCAAACATTAATTAATTGATTTTTTACACAAATATGATGATTCCAACTACTCTAATCTAGGGAAACATTTGAAACTAAAACTAAGATGAAAAGGTTAAACCAGCATGCATTCACTTTGCTTGTTATCCTATTTATTCAGGTTATACATGTTGAACCTGCCCGAGCAGAATTTTTAACTGTATCATCACCGTAAGGATCAATCGTGCATCATACTTATCTTCATGTTTAGTCAATTTTGCTGCTGCAAGTAATGCTACCTTGTTTGTTATTACTTCTTATTTACCCGACAAACAACAGATCCAAACAAATCAGTATACAACAAGATATTTATTTCAAGTTAAAACATTCATGAATTGACAAAAATTTTCACGGCAACCAAGCAGTAGAAGAAGAAAGAAACGAAAAGACCAACCTGAACCAAAGTACAAGATATCCCAGTAGAAAATTTTATCGCACCAAAGCTCGGACCTCGACGGAACCACCAGATGGAGCTTTGGACAAGACCTGAAGCAACAAACTCAAAGTTGACATCTCTAGTGGGATATCGAAATCAAAACAAAAGCAGAAATTGGACTCCAACTGATAAAAGAGTAGCCGAAGTAGCTGTTTGGACTGTTATCGTTGCCGGCGTCAGATATGGAGGAGTCGTCGGCTGGTCTAGGTGATGAAGAGGGTGTTCTGGTTGCTGATGGTGGTGAAGATGGCTGGAACGGGGTGTGTTGAGGGTGGTCGTTTGAGGGGTAACTGGTTTCAGGGGTGGTCTATACGGAGATGGTGGGCTACTGGCTGGCGGGTGACGATGAGCAGTGTGGTGGAGCTGCTGTTTTTGTCAGTGATGGGATCTGAAGATGAAGGGGAACGATTGATGATCCTTAGAGTTTTTTAGGTTTGTTGTGGCTGATTGTTTGTTAGGGATTCTAGGTTAATTTTTTTTGGGTAGTGTGTTGATGGGTTAAGGTTAAAAAGGAAGGGGGGAGTTGGGTTAAGTCTTAGAGATTAGGGTGGGTTAATGGGCTAAGAAGATTGGGCTTGGTGAATTGGGCTAAGTCCGAATTGGGTCCTAAAATTGTGCTTTAAGACTCTTAAAATTGTGGTCCAAAACCTTAGTTAACTCCCTTTAATAAAGATAAAAATCCTAAACAACGCAAAAACTATATTAAACTTAAAACTATTTTTTTTATTTTCAAGATTATATAAAGATAAAAATAAGGTACTTTTTTTGTATATTTTTTAATGTTATGAAAGGTACATAAACTAAAAGTAACTAGATAAAATATTTTTGTAATTTTAATTTTTGCTATAAAATAAAATAAAATGGTTAAAACTAGTTAAAATAACAATATTAGCCCTAAACTAAATACTTAAATGCTAAAATATATAAGATCTTGGAGAGGGTCAAAAATTACATGTCTACACCTGGCCCTCTTTGACTGGAAACACGAAGTATTTTCATACAAAGAATGACTAGACAGGTTTTTTGACCCGATCCTTATTTAAGAAGACCAAAAACTAAGAGAAAGGAGAATGTGACCGAGCCCTGGTATCTGAGCTGCCTACATATCCTTGGTTATAAAGGAATCAAGACACATGTAGTTCAGAAGTAGGAACAGTGATGGGGTATACCAAGGTGGAGAGCCGATTGAGGTGTCGTTCCGTCGAGGTTCCGGTCCGCGGTCCTTTTATTACATCAAAATCAAAAAATGAAAAAGACTTACTAAGCCTATCAACTATGAGTTACAAGATTCCTATCTATAAGTCTTCTGAAGCTTGATCTTGAGTCTTGATTAGTTCTTCATGCAGACTTTAGATTTGAACCTTGATTCTTGCTCGCTACAGGTGCTGATTCATTCTTCCACAGCTTTTTCAGATCAAACTTGGACATGCCGTGCTCTTGACTTCAGCCACGTCATGAGCAGTTCACATCTTTCTCTGCTTCTGTATTTTGGATTCACTTCTCTTTTTTTTTTCTTTTTCTTTTTTTTTTATTCTAGATTGAGACTACTTCTGTTGGTCGTCTCGGACATTTACCCGCATTCTTGCCACGACCTTCCGCTACTTCTAACTTGAATTGAATTCTAAAATGACTTTCCTTGTTCTCCAGGTGGGTGCCTGCTACTGACTTGAAACGTGAAATAATTCCGAAATGAATTCCCTTGTTCTCCAAGTGGGTGCCTACAATCAAAACAACAAAACAAACAATGTTTTCTACCCTAGTTTGCACTCGGAAGATTTGTTGATTGTTAGCAAAATTGTAAACCACTTATGCTATTGATGCGATGATGAAAGTAAACTAAAGACTCGACTAGGATGTGCGTCTCTTTTGAGTAAAATCAAGAAAATTTGACTAGCAAATGCATCTACTAAAAATAAAATCTAAATGACCCAGATTAGGAAGTGCGTCTCCTACGGGTGAAACTTGAATGAACCAAACTAGGAAGTGCGTCTCCTAGGGTGAAATCTCGATTTAGGAAGTGCGCCTCATAAAAGAACAACTTGAAAGACACAGACTAGGAAGTGCGTCTCTAGGGGGTGGAACTTCAGTGACTCAAACTAGGAAGTGCGTCTCCTAGGAATGAACTTAAATGACCCAAAACTAGGAAGTGCGTCTCCTAGGGGTAGAGCCTCAATTTAGGAAGTGTGTCTCCTAAAAGAAAATACAACCTACAAAACATAGACTAAGAAGTGCATCTCCTAGGGGTGAAACTTTAATGAACCAACTAGGAAGTGTGTCTCCTATGAATGAACTCTCAATTTAGGAAGTGCGTCTCCTAAAACAAAAATATAACCCGAGAAACCCAGACTAGGAAGTGCGTCTCCTATGGGTGAAACTTCAATGACTCAAACTAGGAAGTGCGTTTCCTACGAAGGAACTCTCAATTTAGGAAGTGCGTCTCCTAAAAGTATATCCTGAAAAACCAAGACTAGGAAGTGCGTCTCCTAGGGGTGAAACGTCAATGACTTAAACTAGGAAGTACATCTCCTATGAATAAAGTTAAATGACTCAAACTAGGAAGCGCGTCTCCTAGGGGTAAAATCTCAATTCAGGAAGTGTGTCTCCTAAAACTATATCCTGAAAAACCCAGACTAGGAAGTGCATTGTAAGGCCCCGAAAAATTTCGCTAAGTAATCTAGGATTTCGTGGTGCCACGTGGGCTAATTATTATATTTTATGTGCTATTAGCATGGTGGACATCAATTAAACTTGGTAAATATGAGTATAAGTCTTATGGTAAGTGATGTGAGGTCCAAATGGAAGCCTAAGTGTATGCCAAATGGGAAAATTTTCGTAATAGGCCAATATTCAAAATGGATTCGCACAAGGCTCCACTTTAAACGAGCATATATAATAATGTATAAGGTTTTATGTGGTGAATAGTATATCAAATGAAAGCTCTTTGAGTCTAGTTTACAACGCTTTAAACCGTTTGTCATTTGGACATTGCTACACAAAGTTATGATCAAATTACTAAAGGCTGGAAAATGCGATCCTGTGTCATGTCAGATCTGCGGTCCGCATTTTCATTCCGCGGTCCGCATTTTCGTTCTGCGGTCCGCATTTTGACCGCAGATTGAATCAGTGTGGCTCATTTTTGGGCACCGATTTTGCGGTACATTCTGCGTCCCGCATGTTCATTCTGCGGTGCATTCTGCTACAGCATAATTGACATCGGAGGGTTAAATTTTTAATTTTTATAACCCGACCCCATTTTAATATATAGGCTTTGGGGTTCATTTTGGGGTCATTTCTTACTGATATTAGAGAGAGGTGAGAGCATTTAGAGAGAGAAGGAGGAACCCAACATTTAAATCATCCAAGTCTTGCATCAATCTTCAAGAATCAAAGAACACAATCACAAGTTCTTCATCTAAGAGGTAAGATTCTATACCCTAGGTTTTAATTTCAAGTTTGGAGTATAAGATGGGGTATTGAGGTATGATTATTGGGTGTAACGCTATTATGTATACATGTATGTACAACTTAGGTTCATGGGAATATTGCTTAACATAAATAGGTAAAGATTGAGTTGGGAAATGAAGGAAACCTTGCAAAATAGATTTGAAATCAAGATGCTCGACTAGTATTTGATAAAATGCTAAAATGAGCTGAAACCATGAATACTTTTCTAATTTGTGTTAAATTTTGTTATGTTTTAAACTAGAATGGAATTGCTAGAATTTACGGAACGTTATAGTAACTTAAGGAAAGCTTAGACGAGGTATGTATGGCTAAAACTCCCCCTTCTTAGAAATTGAGCTCCCATGGTGCCCCTGCGTATGTTTTAAGTGCGGAATTTGATTTATGTAGTATTCATTATTTCATGGTTCCCCTGCATATGTTGTAAGTGCGGAATTTGATTTATGTAGTATTCATTATTTCAGAGGATTTGGTTTGTTGCAAGAACATATGTGAAAGATGTACCTCAATGTGTTTAATAGGTTATTCTTGGTAAATGAGGATATGTGAAAAATGGGAACCATGTGCTAAAATGCCTAGACTTCAAGTCAAGTTTGAATTGAGGTTTTGATGCCAAATTGTGTGAGAAAACTC